>OMLB01043911.1:0-17613 GCA_900302555.1 Myripristis jacobus | reverse complement strand
CCGCAGTAGTGGAAGTTTCTGTAGTTGTTGTGGGAGGCTTTTCTGTGGTCACTGTGGTTGTGGTTGCGCTTGTGGTGGTAGAGATGGTTGAAGTTGTTGTAGGTTTTTCTGTGGTTCGTGTTGTTGTTGTGGCCTGTCCTGTGGGACTTGTAGGCTTCTCTGTTGTTGTTGTTGTTGTTGTTGTGGGCTTTTCTGTAGTGGTTGTCGTAGGTGTTGTGGTTGGTGGCGCAGTAGTGGAAGTTTCTGTAGTTGTTGTGGGAGGCTTTTCTGTGGTCACTGTGGTTGAAGTTGCGCTTGTGGTGGTAGAGATGGTTGAAGTTGTTGTAGGTTTTTCTGTGGTTTGTGTTGTTGTTGTGGCCTGTCCTGTGGTACTTGTAGGCTTCTCTGTTGTTGTTGTTGTTGTTGTTGTTGTTGTGGGCTTTTCCGTAGTTGTTGTTATAGGTTTTGTTGTGGTTGGTGCCGCAGTAGTGGAAGTTTCTGTAGTTGTTGTGGGAGGCTTTTCTGTGGTTGCTGTGGTTGTGGTTGTTGTTGCGGGGGTAGAGATGGTTGAAGTTGTAGTAGGTTTTTCTGTGGTTCCTGTTGTTGTTGTGGCCTGTCCTGTAGTACTTGTAGGCTTCTCTGTTGTTGTTGTTGTTGTGGGCTTTTCTGTAGTGGTTGTCGTAGGTGTTGTTGTGGTTGGTGCCGCAGTAGTGGAAGTTTCTGTAGTTGTTGTGGTGGGCTTTTCTGTGGTCACTGTGGTTGTGGTTGTAGTCGTTGTTGTGGTAGTGGAGATTTCTGGAGTTGTTGTTGGTGTAGTGGTATTTACACAAGAATCAACATACCTGCAACATCTGACTCGTATTTCATAGTTAGAACAAATAGGTGGTATGCCTTGATCTTGGTTGCGACAGATCAGCCCATCTGATAGGTCACATGTAACCTTTTTTCCTACATCAGAGAGAGGTATATCCTTGCTGTCACTTGCTCTACATTCTATTTCAGTCATTTTGATGCAAACACTCAACTCTGGGTTCTTAGTTGTGTCTATGGTTTCAAAATCTCCACCATTTGTGTAATTAGGGTAATGATTGTTAATCCAGTCTGACCATTCACAAACAATGCAGTCACGGACAGTGGTGCTTGATGTTGTCGGTGTTGCTGTGGTAGTGGTGGTGATGGTGGTTGTGGTGGTGGTCGTCGAAAGTGATGAAGAGGTTGACGGAGGTGTTGTTGTGATCACTGTAGAACCTGTAAAGAGTACATTAAAAGTTATCTTCTTGTTTCTGATATGTTTTCACTTAATAGACAGTGAGGGATAGAATAGTTCCTGCAATGCTTGCTCGTTCAAAAATGAAAAGAGTGAATTATCAAAGCGAGTGAAAAATCGGCACACTGATGCTACAGTTTTCACATCTACATTGTGCATGTCAAACGTTTCTCATTCTTACTTGGTGATGAGAAAGTAAAGGGTGTTGTAGTTGGCTGGCTGGTTGTGGTAGAGCAATCTATTGGGACCCTTTCAATAGTTCCATTTTCTTTGCAAACAGCAGTGAAACAGGTTCCATCTCCATCATGTGTGTTGTAGATAATGGCCTCAGGAAGGTATTTGTGTCCTTCATATATGCAGTAGCAAGCTACAAAAGAAGATAAGTGTATAATCTTTTGGTTGAATAAAAGTAACATAAATACTGTTGGTACTGTAATTGTAATGGTAACAGCTATCCTTCTCACCTTGAGCATCATAAGTGCAGTTCACCTTTGTTGATGAGCAAATACTGAAAAAAGGAAAAGTTTACTACTCTTCAAAAAAATTCTATCTATGAATTTAACATCTATCTTGATTATCTATAGTTAGCTATAGTTAGATAGCTTCATATTATAGTCATACGTTTTTGTATAACATGCTAGTAACAAGTCAATTTCTTTTGATCTGCATTTGAAATGCCAGTGAATATTAACTTTTGCATCATCTGCTCAAGATGAGGAGACATACCATGTCTGACAGTTTTCCTTTGATGGTACTTTCTGTCCTTCCTTATAATGATTTCCCTCTTTATCTTCACAGCCACACTCCACAATTGTCACACACTTCATGGTAGTTTCTTCTAAATAAGGTCGTTCTTGAGGGCATCTTGGATAACATCCTAAGAAAATTAAAATTAATTTAAAACATAGTCACAGAGAGGAATCTCACCCTTGATTATTTGTGAAGTTGAAGGTTGAGAAAATGACCTTCAGCAACTACATTCAAGGTGTCCTTGAGCAAGGCACTTTATTCCTAACTGCTGAGGTGCTAAGTGCCTAGTAGAAGACTGTGGTTGTGCTTGTCACTTAATACTTAATAATATGAAGTGTGCAGTGTCAGCCTTCTCACAGATAAACCAAGGTTTAAAGATCTTCTGCGGTCTGTTATACCTTCTAATGCTGGAATTTGACTGGAGCATATTCCGGAAGGATTCCTGCATGTCTCCATACATGGCTTTCCACAAGGTTCATAGTGCCATTCACACTCTCCCGAAGGGTTATAAAAGTCACAGAACAGAGCTAGAAAGAAAAAAATGTTAACAAGAAGTATGTCTGTGGAGATTCTCAGTCATCCAGGTCATGATATGCAAGTAAGGTTAAACACGTGGCTAAGTTTATAATTGCTCTAATAATATAATCAAAATGCCTGTTCATACAAAGTTCAAATACATTGTATTTTTGGATTAATGTCCTCCAACAAAAGTGAGAGACTCACGGCAGATTGTAGGTGTCCTCCATTTCACACAGACCCCAGCCTTACTACAAGCAGCTGCATAGGCGGCTACAGCTGAGCAGAAGCACTCACAATCTCCTCCAGAGTTGCAGGTGCATGTGTCGCTCACACAAGCGTCATAATAATTTTGGGCAGCGACCTTTTGAAAAAAGCAGATGTAATTTCAGGTATAAACTGCTTTGTATTTCTCGAGTTAATTATACAGCCAGTCACTGTATAAACTGTCATAAACTATTTACTATAGAGCTTGGCTTGATATTTCATGCCTTACAAAGTTGCTTAGTATATTTTACCTTCAAATGGCAGTCAGCAAATACTTTGCTGTTGATAATGCTGCAGTGTTTCAATGCCCATGCCTGCCTATGTGAGTATAATTTGCAGGGGCTTTTCGGCACATGAGTATTAGGGCATTCGGGTGAGTCTTTCCAGCTGTTACCAAACTCAACAGGTTTTACCACAACTTCTTTGTTTCTGGTGGTGAAATCATTCTTGATATTTCCATCATAATTCCCACAAAGACCACAGACTTTTCCCTGTAGGAAAATGAGATCTCATTGAATAGTGAAGTGTCAACCACAGGGTTTAAAAAAAAAAATTTTTTTTAACTGAGGCCTGCACACTTACTTTGAAGTCAGAGCTGAGTTTGATCATTAGCGTTGTCTTCTTATTCCAGATGAGAATCAGACCATTGCTGGCCTCAATGACCAGATATATGCCAATTGTGTGAACCTTATAGGATATATCTTTTCCTTTGCTTTGTTTAATTACTTTGATATCTTCCTCGGACAGGAAAATTTCTTTGTCCTAAAAGAGACAAATCATGTTCATTTGTAAACAACACTGAAGCTTGCTTAAAGTGTTTTTCAGTATTCTTTATTTCCATCATAGTGACATGTACCCCCAGGAAGAGCTTGATAACAGTGGAGCAGAGGCTGTCAGAAGTTCCACATGGAATGCTCTCAGTTAGAACTTTGAAGGTTCCATCCGTGTGGTTCCCACAGTTATCCTGCAAGAGATTACTGCCAACATTACAAGACTGTGAGAGCGCAAATCGCAGTCAGCGATTAAACACAAACGTGTACCATACCTGAGCGAAGATGTAGCCACAGACACCACTAAAAGAGAACTTTTTGTCATCAAAAGTGATGAAATGCCCTTCTCCATATATGGTACAGGTCCCATCACACTCATGAGTGGTACAATTCCATTTTCTCCTTGAGCAAGTGCTGTGATAATAAAGGAATAAAGTTGCCCTTCAGCACAATTAAGAAACACAGCAATGCAGGAGCACCACATCATAGTAGAATAACATTCCTTACCATTCATTACAGTCCACTTTGATAGTGTCTCCCGGCTGGTAGGAATCACCATTGTGTAGACAGGGACAGTTATCCTCCGTAACACAGCCTCCTTTACCATCTGACAGCAAGTCAGCAGGACATACACAGCCAGAGACACATGCTGTGTTGCTCTGTCAAACACAGCAGGGACATACTTTACATATGATTCTACCACTTCAGAATATATAACATTGGTACAATATTCATCAATAGTTATCATCCAATGTCAATTTACACAGTCTGGGTCCAGAGTCTGGCAACTCTTCTGGCATTCAGATCCCTTGGCACCCAGTTTTGCAGTTGAGCAGTTGAAGAAAAACATTGGTTCAGTGCATGCTGAAAGCAACAAAAGGATGTTAAAAAAAGACACCACTGTATGCTAAATGTTTTTCATATTATGACACAAAAATTACAGTGTGCTAAATGCTCCATAACGTTACCCACATTCAATGACAGGGTGTCCAGAACAGCTTAATTTTCCACTTTTGCAAGAACTAGAACACAGAGGCAGAAAGATGAGGATGAGACACAAGCATGAGATCAATCAAACTTTCCACAATTTCTTGGCAGTAGGGATAAAGCACTACTGCCACACCAACCTAGGACGATAGTCATCACTCAGGCTAAAAAAAAAGAGATAATCCGCAAAGAGGTGATCTGATATTGAAAATAATGACTGAAGCAGAAGCAAAGAACCAAGGGATTCCTAAAGCCCCGAAATGGGCATGGTCCTGTTACGGGGCTCGGGTTCCACCGCCGAGGTCATTATTTTTCAATAACAGAGCGCTTCAGAGTGGATTATCCTGCTTATTACACGGCTTGTACAATGTGATGCAAACAAAAAGCAAAGAAACACAATAAATTTTCTTTTTGAGCATGGGCCAAGACAGGCAGGCAGCTAGTTTGAAGAACTGCTGTTGCATGGACTGTCTTGTTCCACTTTTCCCTGTCTGCATTAGTTGGAGGCAGCGCTTAACACCCACAATGTGTTTTTGAGCCATGCAATAACTGAATTTAAGTAACAGTTTGCCACAATCTTATTGCTGACAGTGAAATCCTCACCAAGTTTTTCCATTGATCTTGGCGACCTGTCCAGAATGCATAATCAAGTGTCCTGCATAGCAAGGGCAATGTGAAGCTGACACACACTCCCCCTTTTCGTTGAGGTAAGTTCCTTCATCACAGTCACAACCATCAACCGAGGTAAAGTTAATCTGGCATGTTATGTCCGATGGGTTGCGAGAGCGACAGGTGCGGCCACAGCCAGTCATTTTGTCGCGATATACCATCTTAGCAGGGCAGTCGGTTGAGTATTTGTCTGTTAAAACAAGGCGGATGTATGCCTCACTTAGGTTTTGCATATATTAACTGTGACATTTCATCATTTAGGTATAGAACTTACTGCAAATGATGTTTCTCCATCCTTTCAGCATGACACCTGCAGCAGCACATGCATGGACATAGGAGGATATGGCAGCACACATGCAGTCTTCACTCTTTTCACAGGCACAGGTGTCATAAATGCAAGACTGGGAGAGGGGTGGAGAGTAGTCACAAGCAAAATAGTTACTTGTTAAACACAGGACACAAGTGCATGAATACACACACACAAACACACACACACACACACACACACACACACACACGCACGCACTGCTTGAATCATTTGTTTGGCTGATTCTGAAATCTTACAGTGTAATAGACATCTGGGAGTATTTCAGCATGGCACTGGGAAAAAATCCCTGTTTGGTCTGTCAACAAGGAGCACCAGTGATTGGCATATTCACCTGCGAAAAGAAACAAAAATGATTGTCAAAGAATAGTGTGTAATGCTCAATTTAATGATACAGAATTTAAATAGTGTACATGATATCTGTGACATTTGTCAATGAAAAGATGCCAGTTGCTTACTCTTTTCTATATTTGAACTACAAGGATCCCCAAATGTGTTTGTCACATCTGGGCAGGTTCCTTTGGTCTTCAAACTGTTGGCAAATGTCACAGCTGTTCCCTCAGTCAGTCCACTATTGGTTTTGAAGTCATCAGATTCCACATCATTAAAATCTCCACACAGGCCTGGAGGAGGATGTAAGCACAATTCACTGAAATGCTCATTTTTTTCAAGAGCAATTAAAAAATAAGGACTTTTAAAATATTATAGTCAAAGAGCCCAAGAATGCAAACATACCGGAAATTCTTCCTTTATGAGAAGAACTGAGTCTGATAAAGACCTGCATTATGGGTTTGAGCTGTATCTCAACAGTAAGTCCATAGGTGGTGTGGATAATAATGTAGAATGTTGATGGTTTGAGGACTGTCACATCATCTGTGAAACAAAAACTCATATTCAATCGCTTGCAAACAACTTGCAAACAACTTGGAAACTCATCTCCAATAGGATATAACAAGCCTGTTTCTACACACGGGTAAACAAGTGGTGATTTTACAACAGGAGAAACTATGGAGAATCAAACAAGAAAAACAAAGTGTGAAAGAAATTGCCACTCACCGACAATAATTGGCAACTGCGATATCTGTTTATTATAAAGGACCCTTTCACTAGCTTCAACTACAATCACCTGTACGTGGAAAAATAACAACACAACTGTGACTGCTCAATCACCAACCCATACACCCAAACTTTTTCCAATATGTATGACTTGGAGAATATTGTGGTGAATATCTTTCTTAGGAGACAAAATAATTTACCACATGCTTGGGTAGTGATAGAGTAACTGCTTCCAGGCAAGTCTCTTTATCAGTTTTTCCACATTTGACCAGGTCACCAGTGACTGTGAAAGCCCCATGAATTTCCTGCAATCAAAGTGGAACGCATGGACAAGAAATGCATGTTTAATTACATTGTATTAATATTTGTGCTCCCAATAACAAACTGTTTTCAGGTTGAATTGCTCACCTTGGATAGAAAGTAAGAGCAAACTCCATGGAAGGTGTATGTTTTGTCATCGAAGGTTGAGATGTGAGAGCCACCCAGTATGGAGCAGGTCCCAGGGCAGTCCTTATCGTCACAGCTCCATTTTCCCTGGTTACAAGTACTGACAACAGAGTGCAGTCACTTCAATGGCCAGATCACCTTAAAGACATATGCTGAGACTGCAAGCAGTTATCTACATAAGTAAGTACATTATTACCAATTCTGGCATGCCATTGAGTATGTTTCCCCGGGTTTATATGACTTCCCATTGTGCAGGCAGTGGCACTGTTCAACAGGAACACACCCATTCTGTGTAATATCATCAAAGACAGTTCCTTGAGAGAAGAGAGAAAAAAATAGTCAGCCCACAATAAAATGCCTTAATGACAACACTGTAATCAGAGTTCATTCAGGGGCATTTTTCATGTTATATATATGCGGACTTCAGAGAACACAGCCCATATTCTCAGAGATCACCAAGGCGTCTAGTCACTTATACCATGGTCTGGGGCAATACTCTTTTCTGATTGGCCAGCAGGTGTGAGTTAAAACTGTGTCTTGCACACGTAGCTTGGGTCATGGTCTAAGTGGGATACTCAACTCGTAGGTGTCCAATAAATGGTTTTGAGGCACAATGTGGAGTCAAAGAGGACGGTTCTTTGCCTCTACATTGTGTCTTAAAACCATTTAACGCAAACCTTCTCATTTATTATCCATTACTTATACAACAGTTAGTTCCAGTGGTGCGATGTGATTGGACAAGAGGTGGTCCATGAGTGCTGATATAGAGTCTAACAGCACTCTGTTTTTTTACTATTATGTTTGTGTGCCACTCCACTTTAGTGTTCAGTAATAACTGTTAATCGCATTAATCTTTATTGTAATGTTAACAAACTTCCCACTGCATTGGCACAAAGATGGAAAAGATTCGAAAAATAAATTATGTTAAATGAATGGTGACCAGAGCACGACATGCGGGAGTACATAAGTGCGGATATCAGTGCAGGGCTCCACAGTGTGAGTACTGTATTTCACTCGCATTTGCCTTTTAAAATAGGCATGTGCAAACTGGAAAAGTTTACAGAACAGCCACTAACACTGACCACTGCTACACAAACAGAAAAAAAAACAAATATCTGGTTGTTTAAAGCTACCCATTTTGACTCATATGCAAACACATAGTATTTCCTATAGAAGTATATCAGCACTCCCTCTTGCGTGATACTGGTTAAATCTACCACCTCTGGCAGGCCTTGCTATGATGATTTTCTGTTCTTTTGTTTTGTCTGTTTCACTATGTGTTAGCATCCTTAGGTCCCTTTAATATATATAAATATATAAATTTAAGTTTCTATTAGAGATCAGTTAATGAAACGTTTCTCTGCAGTGTCACCGCCTGTTTAGAAGAGAACTTACCCGATGGGCAGAAGCAGCCTTCTGTGCAGTGATCTTCACACAACTCGCTTCTCTCTGAGTTGCTACAGGTGTCTGTGCAGGGATTCCCGCACTCATTGTACTCCATAGTTTTTGGGCATGTTTTTGCTATTCACCAAAAACAAATGTTTAAATTTAAAATGCTGCAATCTTGTTAAATAACAACATTTAAAACACCAGAGTACAGTATAGTCTCTCCTGCCAGCTCTTACCACACAGTTGATCAGTCCTCCAGTTTTGTGGTTTGCCACCTGCGTGACTGCACTGACGGGAATACTCTGAAATGGTGGGACACAGGCATGACATACTGGTGTTCCCACAGTGGCACAGGTCCTTCACACAAGCTCTGATGAAGGCATGAGTGTCAACCAGGTCTTTACAGTTGAAGAATGCTGGTCCTGACAGGATGGTCTCACAGAGGCTTGCCTGTTGGTCAAAGTAAATGTTTTATTTAGTTTCAAACACAGACTTCTGCATCTAAACTGCTTTAAAGTGAATCCATCCTGACCTGTTCTTGACAGTCTGGCTGAGTTGAGATGTCTTCACAGTCACTGTTGACTTTCCATTTTTCTCCATATTCTTCGACATCCACACGATCCCCTGTTGGTTGAGGAAATGCAATTTTCAGCACATGTGGAAACTGTACTGAACAGCTGTTGTACAGTTTTTATCAGCATTACTGAGTGTTTACCCATGTCAATGAACTCATCATATATCTGGACTCCATTGAAGTCCCCGCACAAGCCACATGTCTGATTCCTGAGTTTTGTATCCATCTCAACCTTGAAACAAAGTGAAATTAGATTAGAATAAAACACAGACATGTACCACGCTGAGGTTAGATGTACATTATTACAACAGAAAATACAAGGAAAAAGACTTCACAGTGATTGTGAAGTGATCTCTGGGAGATCTCTGTATTTCAAAAATACAGCAGATATGATTGCTTATCAACAAAGACGTCACCCCATCGTATATGCCATTCTGTTCAGAATACAATAAAATATACTGTTTATGGTAAGACATTGTAGTCCTGTGGCTCCTTGTCCTTATATTTTTTTCCAAAGTGAAAATGCTCTTTTGAAAATGCTCTATCATCAGAAAAAATATTGTGTTGAGTGAATAATATGCAGAATGAAAATTTTAAAAAAAAGATGACATAGTCTGGCCTTTTGAAAATGGGAGCACAACAACAGAATTTAAGTACATATTTCAAAGCATGTTATATAACAGAGCTTGTAACCCTTTATGATATCAGATATAAAAATATACTATGTATTTTATTGTTTTGTTCAGTGGTTACACTGAAGATGCAGAAAAAAAAAAGTTGACAGCTGACGACCTTTTCCAATTGGCGTTTTACCCCTAGAAAAATAAATATATGTATTTTTTTAATTTGAATGAAATGTAGCATCTTTGTGAAGTAATTATTAAGAAAACTTTAACTGATCACTTGTGCTTAGGTAACAGCTTATTGTTTCCCCTGCCTATATTATTGGAGGCTTATCAAGACAGTATACAGTACCACCCATGTTCATGAGTAGTTTGCTCAGTGTTGTCATCACTGATCCTTGTTTACATTTATCCCTCTCTACCTTGTGTAAACTGATATTCAGGCATGGTGCAGTTGTTTAATAAAGCTAAATCAACCGTAGCATAAAGATGTATTGTAAATGTACATATAGAAGTTCAAATATTGAAACTGCCTGTCACTGCTGTCTGTAGTTTCAGTAACAATGTGTAATAACAAGGACATAAATCCAATGCGTACTGTTACACTTGACTAGGTGTAGCAACAAGCACACAATTTGTGACAAACTGCAAACTGTTTGGTTCTATGATACAAAATACAAAATGAAACAATATGATTATGTATTTACATAATCATTAATTGTATCACATCTGACCAGCAATGTACAGGACACAAAGCCTAAATTTTGCAGAGGAAAATCTGTCCATTTTTTCCCTTTAGTTTGCACGGGGTAATATAAACCCTATGCAGAATCTTCATTTGAATAACTTGATACCACACTGATACTAAGGATAATGTTGAATCTCTGTAGTTGCTGTTCAGAGAGTGTCTTACAGAAACTCCCATTCCATCAACATACTCTTTGTTGTTAATCAAAAACTCTACTGGCCCTTATCTTATCATTTATACTTGAATAGACTTCAAAATAGATTTAAATTGAATATAAGTCAGGGAAAGAGTAACCAAAGCAATATTTTTCCTTTAATACATTAAATGATAATACGTCTTGATATAACTGCTATATCATGAATGCCAAGGCCAGAATACATGATTTCAGTCCAGTTTTGACCCAGTTTTGTTGTGGGTAACAATTGGAACAAATGGAATTTGTCATGCAGGACAGCCCGAGACACCCTGAAGTTTTGGAGCTTTTGATGACTAGTGTGACAGCTTCGGTGGTGTGTGTACCCGACTGCCATCCTGTTGATTTCTTCATCCCTCTTTTTTCACACTAGACTGTGAATGATCATATGCATGTGTTGATCGATGGTGCTAAACACATCCTCTGTGATGTACCCCCCTTAGTTCAGGCAGATAGCAAACATATATCATGTGTATGAAATGGAAGCAAGCTAATAAGATAAGATATGAAAAGAAATACTTTATTAATCCCTTCATTTTCCATTTGGATCAATAAAGTACTTCTTATCTTATCTTATCTTATCTTATCTTGTCTTATTTTATTGGCTTACTGCCATTTCTTACACATATGTTTGCTGCCTGCCTTAAATAAGGGGGTAGATCATAGAGGATGGTGGAGAAGGTTCTCCCATCTATTCCTGACTTTGTGTGAGATGGTTTTACAAATTTGCGTAAAATTCACGGGTTATTGATATTTGGAGGAGGTTTCTTAAAAAGCAGGTGTAAAAATCCCAGCTGCCCCACTAAGTGAATTTAAGCACCAGCATAGCAGCTTCAGAAATCTCTAGACATACTGTATTTCTTCATCGCATAGCTGTACCACAAATGCAATGAAATTTTCAAATTGAAGTGATTGTATGACCACCAGTTTGAGGGTAGCTACTGCTTGCAGATAAAAAAAAAAAAGGCAGCGGAATGACTGTTTTTTACAGACAGTGTGTCCACTACCAACAACGTGTCATGCTGAAGTGTTCCTGAGCCACCCTAGGTAAGAGTCACCTAAATGCAGTTACGAAATCTCTTCTTTGAGTGTTAAACTGAAGATACATTTTTTTTCACAGCTCAGTTGCCTCTGTCTGTCAGCTGCTTGGTAATACCCTTTATGATCAATTTGAATCTAAAGTACAGTAGGGCCAATATGACAACATAGCATTGTGAAATTTCATACCGAGAAGGAGTCATCTTCATTCCATATGGCAACCAAGCCTACTTCGGTTTTAACCTTGATATAGGAGACACCCCTTTCAATTGCAACGCCATATTTGCTGAATGGTACTTCTTCCCTGGGAGAAAGGATATCACATCCCTGTCAGTCAAACAAAAAATCTAACAAAACAAACACAAAAAGAAATCTAACAAAGAAAAAAATACTGTAAACAGTGTGAGAGAGGGTAGAGAAATGTCAAATTATGAGAATACTTAGGCAACAATTATATATTTCTATGAACAACTTAGCTATTGACTCACGGTTTATCATTGACAATGATGGAAGAGTTGGATAACTTCACCCAGGTCCCATCCAGCTTCATAGTGACCTTCTTAATGGTGGTAACCCCATTTATCTCCTGACGCTGGAGCTGAATATTGAAATCCTCATAACTGTCCTTACACTTGGAAGTAAGGATGTAGTTACAAGTGGAGGGAAGCTGGAAGAAATCTCCATCGAATGTCTTGAAATGGTAGTTTCCCCATGTACTGCAGTACTTCTCATTGTGAGCGACTGTCATTTCTAGATTAGGTGAAAAAAAAAAGACATCGTTATATTTCAAATTTTATTATCATTCATGTTATATGTTATGTTATACTTGGAAAGAAAAAAACATTACCTGTGATCAATGGTTTTTTGGCCACTGACTGTACCATCACTTGGAAAAAAACAAACAAAGATATACACTGCAGGTTAACATTTTTACTGTCATCAGACAAGAGCAGGGCACTTTTATAACTGTATGACATCGCCTTGAAAAGAATCACCATCATAATACATGAATGAGATGATATTTTAGCAAAAGTCTTTTTTGTCCTTCATTTCTGATATGGTTTAAGCCCACAACAGGTTCCTTTCAACTACGTTCAACTGAAAGGCGTCCCTAAGGTTTCGTCTTTTCATTGAAAAGGCCTTCAATATATCCATCTTACTGTCCTGGAGAATGTACATACCAATGGTTGCTGATGATAGTCCAGTGCAGAGGGCGAGCCATGGCATCACCCATGTAAGCAGCATCCTCGTCCTTCTCATTTCCTGAGAGTAGGTGCTGCTTCGAACAGAAGAGTGCACCACCTGGTCCAACACTTGCAGTGCCATATGATATACTTCTTAGTATGTTTGTAATTAAGGAGGGGTTGGCAAGATACATTTTTGGGTGCGTCACTCGTTGTGGTTTAGTTTCCGTGATGAAGTCAGCCCATGAGGTGGCTGCTCATGATAACATCTGCCGCAAGATGCTTGTTGATACAGTATATTAATCAAACTTTGTAATGAAGCATCCAAGTAATCATCCTCCGCCCTTACACAGACTCTATGACAGAAGTATTCTTGATTAAAGCACTAGCAAACTTCAACATTCAAGAGCAATCTTGTAATACAGTCCCATTTGTGGCTTATCATATATGCTTTTCTTAAAACTAAGTAAACACTGTTTTTTTAGTCTGAGTTCTTTGTGAGAGCAAAATGAATGTGAGTATATTCTTGTGTACCTTTCTCGCTGAACCATTGCATGTGAAGCTCCAGGTTGTCCCTACATATCTGTTAACCATTGAGGAAATGTTTTGACATGAATTCTTTGGCTTTACACAGTCATCTGTCTTGAGAAGCACTGGGCCATATGTTGATCAAACATTTGCCAAAGATGAAGATTAGTGAAACAGGCAGATTAAACATCGGTTGGAATAGCTTCGCAAAAGCTTTTAAACAAGGATGAGATGCTATATACACCTGGATTAGATATCTGAGGTAAGTGGGGTGTGTGACAGGGAGTATGTCACTGGCCATCAGCCAGATGGATAGTAACTCTGGGGACAACATACACTGTTAACCAGTGGTGGACAGTGACAAAGTACATTTACTTGAGTACTTTTTTGACCAGAAGTAGCTATACTTTGACTCAAGTAATGGGTGGGTTGTGTATTTTGTCCACCCCTGCCGTTAACATATCAGCGCATCCAAGAACATAGTGGAAGACCGAGGCTACCTTAGCAATTGTTGAGATGTATGTCAACCTAAACCACCATAAAGTAACTAAGGTGAGAGACTTATCAAGTCAACTTATCGAGTCTACCTTGGTAGGCACGCCAGTGTCACTAGAGGGTTACGTCTCCCCTGGCTTACCTGGTGCATTTCATCATTCTAATCTATGGCTGATTGTTGATTAGCTAGCTGTATGCATGTTAATTTTGTAATTATAATAATGTATGTAATAATGTATATTTTTCATCCCAACTGATCTCATCTTAGTAATAATTTCTTGTTTAAACAAAAATTTCACCATATTATTGCACTTATGTCATCAATCTATGATGTTCAGCACATTCAGTGGTCATTGACTGAGGCGTTCTAACTGCCATTTTTGGTTTACCTATTTTACTTCAATCTGTGCCTTCAATCTGTCTTGTATACTACTCCTTTAGTTAGTAATTTCCTGTATTTTCCAGAATAACTCTCACCAGCTCCCAATAAGCAGGAATGTGCAGGTGGAGTGTAGCAGAAAGAGAGCAAAGTTTTAAAAGAGACTTTTGCAGCCCTTACAAATCCCATCAAATACTCTTGTTATTGTAATGTGTTATGGTCTACTAAGGTGGACAAAATGATATTTCCTCATCTTTTACAGTGGATTTAGAATGGATTTTCCCCCGTATAACTGCTGAATATCAGTGCAAAATGATAAGAAAGAAGCCACGACTCTTTGATTCCGAGGAACTAATGCCAAAATCTTGTGTTTACTATTGATGTTTTAACATTTTTCTGCTCCATTTGAGCTGTGCTGGAATCTGTGACCAGCACAGGAACAAGGAAAATACACCTTCAACCAATAAAATGGGCCTGGAGTGCAAGGTACATTGTTAATAAATAAATAAATAAATAAATAAATAATTTTTTAATGTTTTAGGGTGATATTTTGTTTGTTCTTTTTTTTCTTGAAGCAAATTTCCCAGCATGGACATGAGCATTTAATACCATGGTCTTGAAGAATACTTGTGATTGGCTGAAGGGTGCACATTAAAACATATAGCCTGGGCTTGGCCTGCTGGCTTAATGTGCAGAATGCATACCCCTTGGTTCAAATCTAGCCCTTTGCCACACGTCATACCCTGCCTTCCTGTCTCTTTCCTTTACATATGTCTAATAAAGCGCAAATGCCCAAAAAATAATCTACAAAAAATCTCTCTCTCTCTCTCTCTCTCTCTCTCTCTCTCTCTCTCTCTCTCTCTCTCTCTCTCTCTCTATATATATATATATATATCCTAATGTACCTTAGCCCAGCTCAATTTTAATCACTGTTCTAAATTCATAAATTGGCCACATTAGCAAGCTACATTAGATCCTGTAAACATACTTTCTCTTGGATTATCCCTATTCTATTCTATTGTATTCTATTTAAATACAACATTGTTCAACTTGCCAACATTTGGCAAGTTGGTTTGCTTGACATAGTTTGATAGTACAAGCATAGCAGTTGGCTACAAATATTTTCTAATCTATGAGACCCTGCAACCCTGAGATCCATGGGTGATCTCAGTCTTGAGTGGTTCTCATCTGTATCAAATAATTTCAAAAACACAGTCAATTTCTGAACCCACACAACCAAACCCTCATGATATCTCAAAATCCAACCCGATATATACATCTCCAGTGGTGTATTTGACCCAGGGATAAGTGATAATTGTCCCATAGCCTGTATCAGAAATATAAGTACTGAAAAGAGCCATACCACTCATCTCCCCTTATCCACTTTGTTGACATGCACCTGCCCATTCTCACCTGAGCTCACTCTCTACCGATTCCAGTGTGTCAAAATGAGTGATGTTCATTCTGATATTTTAAATACCAATTACTAAAGGGCCGATATTGTTATCAATTTACAAAAAAGACATTGTCCTCTTTTCGGAGTCCTGTTAATTTTAGCTAACAGGTTTAAATTGTACTGCAATGTTTATACAGTCAGCCAGCATGTTTAGCCTGTATTTTCACATTTAGCTATTATTAATCGTTGTTTTTATTATCATTTTACATCTTGACACCATTTTTAAAGAGGATACTTCCTCAGTGGTCTTTCAAGGTAAAATAAGTGTTGGATTAAAACATAATGAATGCAAAATGAATGCTATATAGTAAAATCTAATCATTTTGGCTAACTGTTATATTCTACTAATATATTAGGGAAAATAACCAGCAGTAAATAAAATCTCAACCAGTGTAAAGAAAAAAAAAATAACACAACACAAGGCAGATCGTTGCAAGACAAGAAACAAGGACAGAGTTGCATTTTTAATATGATAAATATTTTCTCTACATTGATAACTAACTATAATGAGCAGGAGTAACAGAATAGCAGTGAGGGAATTGTGGAAAGCAAGCATCATCTATTCTCCACGCATCCATTAATGTGATGACAGGGAGATTCGTTTAGACCAGTGTGAAGCTGCGTCTCTTGCGGGTGAGTCGTCCAGCAGGGTGGGTGCAGGCTGTCTTGGCACAGCTACACTCCTCCACATGGATGTAAGTGTAGGGCACCATGTCTCCGTTCAGACACTTCAAGTCAACAGTGCGATTGCTTGAGCGTGACTCCTGGCAGCAGGAGCAAGACTGCTGCATAGTAGCGGCCATCTCAGAGTATCTGAAGAGAGCAATAGACAAGGGTAGACTTAATCTGCAGACTGCAAACGTTCACAATAACAAAGTATAAAGTTTCCACATTTGGAAATGTTAATGGATACTGTGACTTTCCTGAAACATATATTAGTAATATTATCACTCTTACTTGGTGTAAGTGTTGCAGGACCCTTCACAGTATGGCATGTCGACCTCCCTGGTAGAGCGGCAGCCCTTGTGGAGAATGTGGATTCTCATGGATCCTATCTTACAGGCCTTCTCCTTCTCCACACCTTTTTGGAAGAGACATAGAATTAGCTTGTTTTCAGGCGAACTGCCTTCAATGCAAAGGAAAAAATGTGTCATACTTACAAATTTGACAGCATCCATTTGCTGCAGTCTGAATTGTACCCTAAGGAGGGCAAACACATACCATTTCAAAACCACATTCAGAAGAGAGGGAAGTTTCTTGCTTTAATGACAGTAATGTTATGATTAAATTTCATTCCACAGATATGCATTCTAGTGAAATCCAGATTATTATATTTTAAGCAATACTCACAGGCTGGCAGTTGTTCTGCTGGAAAGGTGGGCAGAGAATGCTTGAACTTGTGGTCATGAAAGTCTCTCCGTTCTTAACACAGGTGAAATGCTCACACTTATTCTCAGGTGGTGACCAGGTTTCTCCTTCCTAGATGGGAAGACAGATGAACACACACACACACACACACACACACCGGAAACAGTGAGGTATGACAAGAACAACAATGTGGAGAGTACAATATAGTACAGATGTTGTCCAACCTACCTTCAACAGCTGCTTGGTCCCATTGATATTGAGGACACATTGGGTCTGTACACATTTCCCACAGCATTCATCTGACTCAGTTTCAACATACTCATATCCCTGAGAGAAAGGGAAGAGGTGAATTACTGGATTCTCACTCATACAAGAGTCCAGTATTGCAATTTTACCCTCACAGTATGCACAGAATGAAGAAAATGGTACAGTATGTGGTTTTATTGACTATAGGAGCAATAATTGACTTCACTTACCATCTCACAGTTCTCATCACATTGCTGAAACTCACAGGATATTTTGAACAGACCATTTTTGGCGTCCACCTCCCTGGTGCAGGTGCAGTCCTGGCATGCTATCACAGGAACTGAGGCTCCAGGCTAGCA
>OMLB01043908.1:0-16526 GCA_900302555.1 Myripristis jacobus | reverse complement strand
GTGAATACTGATCCTCCGACATCAAAGATAGTGTTGCTTTCTTTGATTAACTTTTCATATGATTTTTCTGATGCAAAAAAGGGGAAAAACTTGAATAAACATTTCAAAGCAGCTGCCTCCCATTCTTTTCTTTTTTTTTTTTTTTTTTTTCAAAAAAATGCAAAGTATGCCTAAAGGCTTGGAACTGATGCAACAGGTCATATGCAAAAACACTAAATATGTCACTCCATGCACTTGCACTTGTACTACACACTCCCAAAGCCAGTATGAAACAAACATGTTACTTTGTTTGTTATGATTATTTTCATTATTATTTTATCTGGATAACACTTTTGTTGCCACTCCTTTTACATTGCAGAAACAGTTATTTTCTGTATGTCGACGAGAAAGTACAACATAATTCCTTCAAGCATTTTAATGTAATCATGAGAATCCCTGAAGTACATGATGTCCAGTTCTTGTGGGAGGACTTCTGGGACTGTTGGAGGAGAGCGCCCCCAAGTGTTGAGGCAGAAAAAAAAAGTACATCTGAGTCCTGAAACAAACTTTAGGTGAAGGCTTTAAGTACTCATTCAAAACATCAGCAGCTGTGTTTTTGGGACACTATGGGCACACTGGAGTACTCTAAAGTCAGTAATTTGCAATATAATTTTTTTTTACAATCATATTCTATTTATTTGACCCATGCAGGGAAGTGGTACAACACATATACTATATAGCTTCACCTTGGGATGAAACAACTAAATTTGTTTATTCAGGAAGAGCTAAAAGAGAGAAAAAAAAATCAACATTTTATTCACATGACCGACAGATTGTGGCAAAATGTAGAAATTACGTAAATAAAAACTGCTGTTCTGCAAACCAAATGATGGGGGCAGCACGTTAGTGGGACACACAATACAGAATATGCCAGAAGAAAAGCCCGTGCTGCATTCTCATTGGCCCTCTGCTTTTAAAAACCCACGTCCCTCCAGCCAATCAGATCACGAAAACACGGGACTACGTGCCAGCGTTGCTGGGTAGATAAAACAAAAACAGCGTTCGTATCAGAGTTTGGAGCTCGGACGCCAGAGACGGTCAGTGATTTTCTTGTTAGCTTTTTAAAGGAGACAGCAGGAGGGTTGTTAGTGGCATATTTTATCCGACACTGTTGTTGTTTTCGAGGTTTGACCCAGAACAAACGGCTTAGCCCGAGCCGTTAAAGCGAGCTGGCTAGCAAACACGAGCAGTTTGTTGTTTTTTCAGACATTTCTGTTGCCATAGCAGGGAAATGTCGAGTCAGCGTTCACTAATAACGAAAGCTAACCGTAAACATCGATTTTGACCTTGTGTGGGGCTTGTAATGATTTCATAGTTATATTTAGTAGAGATAAGCTGCAGATAAACGGTCGCCGTTTGACGCAGCTCTTTCCGCTACAGTGCAGCGATCAGTAAAGCTAACGTTAGCTATTGTTTATCAACAGTGGCTATGAATGAACTGGGGGGAGGGGAACCTAGCTGTTGCACTGCTGCGAGTCTGGACATGTTGTTCACGTTTGTCTGCATGCATAATTTTGTATGTCCCCCCCGCTATTTCAGGTATCATCTGAACTTCTTTGATTTGCACGCAGTTCCGCTGCATACTATACATTTGACTTGAAACATGGCAACTGACTGCGAGGCCTGGCTGAACGCAAACCCTGTCGGTGAGTGAGAAGTAGTCGTCTGGGTTTTTAAAGCCCCATCAGCTGTCTGCAGATGCCTCCGATCTGGGGCACTGGGACTTTTCATGCGGTAGTGGTGGGTTGCTTGCTGCTTGCAGTGTGTGCATTTACCACTACAGTTCGATACTGTGGATGATGAATCAGCGCAGTTTTGACATTGCAAAATGAAATGATGAAATGATGCAGTGATGCAATGATACAGTCCATTGTGTAACATAGTGATGATCATGACCAAAAGACTCAGGGCTTGGTTGACCCAAACTCACACTCTTCCCCCACTTTTCCTTGAAATCTAACAGAGGCTGAGAACCTGAGCGACTCCTTTGTATCCGGTGATGAAGACAACGGAGTAGCAAAGACCTCCATCAGAAACATTAACAATGAGATCAACGGCAACTGGCTGTCCTCCTCCAGCAACAGCATCCATGAGGCGCGTCTGAAGGCCAAGGCGAAGAGGAGGCTGAGGAAGAACTCCTCCAGGGACTCGGGCAGGGGAGACTCTCTCAGTGATAACGGAGACGCGGTCAGGGGAACCTCTGCGGCACCCACCAGCCCCAAGAGCAAACTGCTGGACAGAAAGTCTCGGCTGGGCAAGGGCAGAGGCCTGCCAAAGAAAGGTATTTAGACCTGACACCAAATAAAGAACTCGTATTCATGATGAGCGTGATAGATGCTATGCAGTTTGTTTGACTAATATGGCCAACGATATGATTTTGCTCATCCCTTCTTACTGACAAAGTGATTAACCATTCACAATAGGCTTTTGCGAGATAAGCAAAGAGCTGCTGCTTTGGTATGTGCACCATATGGTCTGGAGTGCCTGTATGGTTTTTGTCACCTGTTGCCTGGTCATCTAGCGGCAGTAAACCAATTAGCATGTAAACAAATGGTGAGGTGATCCTGAGCAGCTCACGCCCTCTTTTCTTTTCTTCTTCTTTTGGCATCTGCATGGCGCGGCATTTCTGGAAATTTCCACCAGAAGCCAAAGAATAATCTTGGCCTACATGTACCAGAATAAAAGATGCATTTGTTTGTGATAAGACATGGCCCAGGCTCTCGTGCAGGTGTTCTACTGGGAGTGCTTACATAGAAACCAAGCTTTGATTTTATGAGAAATGGAGCGCTGACCTTCTTCTTAAAGCACATTGTGTATTTGTACTGTGTTTGATTTGGAAACTGTCTCCTTTTGTGCAGCTGATATAAGAGGACTATTTATCAAAGGGCACAGTGATAACTATGATAAGTGCATGGCCGTTGTGTTTCACTTTAGCAGCAACAGCATTAGGGAATCTGATATTTAGTGTAATGATTTACCAGTAAATGTGTGCCTCCTTGTTCAGTTCACATATGAAGGCACTGACAGGCCTACATGCAGCTGAGCCATCGTCTGCTCCCGATAATCAGCTGTTATTTTATCTAAAACACAAACCCCATCTCCTGCTTTTGAGAATAATGAAAGCTGGTGGGTGTCTGTATCTTAAAGATGCAGCTGTCGCTCACTGCAGGTTCTAGTTGGATGATGTCAGCGTGCAGTGCCCACACACACACACACACACGCCTCCGTACAGCAGTAGGATGAACGGTCTGCAGTGGTACAGTTCAGTCACTTTGGGCTGCGGCACTGGACACAGGGTAGTTTCTCTTGGCATGCCGTCAGCCCATTTCTCTGGTTATGTAACAAACAAAACCTCCACCCAGTTGAAATCTCCTGCGGTTTATAAGCTTCATGCTCCGTGCGTAGTGTTTTTGGAATTCGTGCAGCGAGGGCAGGGAACGTGTGGAGTCCCCCCCTGCGAGGGCGAGCCGGAGAGAACACAGTGTTTCGTGCTGAAAAACGGGTCGGCACAGTCTGTGGGCCGAGCTAAATATAGCAGGATGTAATGTGTCACACACTGGGTGGGACTTAAGGAAGGGTTGAAACATGTCACCCAAGCTGCTTTGCTATCAGGCCTCTTAAATTGTCTGCAATCTGTTGTTGCTGACCCCGAGGCCTAACAGATGTTTGTTTGTATAACACTTGTGACCCCATCACCTCATCTAAATCTGGACCAGTTTGGTCTTAATGTTGGTCCAGAAAATACAGCTACGTGCCGTTGACATAAGTGATATTGCTATAGCAATGACAATAACACCAAAGTTTGGGTCTTATGTTGTTTGCTAAAGCCCAAGTTCTTTCACTCTCGTATCACAGGATGTCATGGTGGCCTTGTGGTTAGAGATGGTTCTGTAGCAGGAAGGTCACAAGTTTGATCTCCACTGTTTCAATTGGAGCAGTTCATGAAGACCCTGCCTGCTCACTCATTATAAACTGCTCAAAAGATGGGTATCATCTAAAGCTGATACCTGACAAATGGGGGGGGAAAAACCCTCTTCCAAAACGTCAGGATGTTTCAGTGCTAAAGAGCAGCATCATCTTTCTGTTTCCACAGCTATGTTGTATTTCGATGCATGACATCATGGTCTGTAGCCCTCACTGCCCCGCCTCCCCGTGTCCGCTGTGAAAAGGCTCTCCAAGGTGTTTCTCTGGGCTTGTATTTCAAGACGTCCTGTCAGGAGAGAGCCTCGCGCTCTCCAAAGTGTGCACCGGCCCCTTGTTCAGCACTAACCATGTGATGTGAACTGTTAAATGTAAATGTTGAAGATGTTTTCTTTTCCAAAGCCACTCGTGTCTCAGGTGACCAGGATATGTGGGTCACTGCATCTGCTGGAAATGACACCAGCTGTCTTTTCTGATGTGACATTATCACTGACCTTTGTCCGCAGGTGGGGCCGGAGGCAAAGGTGTGTGGGGCCGGTCAGGTGAAGTGTACGAGCCGGAAGAAGTAGATGTGAAAGACCCTAACTATGATGAAGCTCAGGTACCGACTGCACTGTTGATCATCTACATCTGCATCATGTGTCACTCGCCAACAGCTGACTGACTAAAGAAATATCCCTGCCTAGAATGATTTTGAAAATAATGCTACATTTTTCTCATGAAATTGATGTCACACTACATACTTCCAGTACTATTTTGTATATAGAATTGGGCACTGACCATTAATCTACACTTGCTCACTCACTTTCACAGTGGGTCAAATTTGTAAATTATTAAGCGATGCGACAACATTTAAAATATAAAAAAGCTCTTTAAGTCTAGATTAAAAGAATAGACTAAGACCAAAAACTGTTGACCCAGACTGTGATTTAAGCAGCATTCATTTCTTGTCAACGCCCCGTGTGTGTGTGTGTGTGTGTGTGTGTGTGTGTGTGTGTGTGTGTGTGTGTGTGTGTGTGTGTGTGTTGTGAGAGGATGAGTTGTGAGAGGATGGATAGTCTCTAATCCTGACTGGAGATACTCTCTAGCTATTTGGTCCCCACCTGATTCCAGTATTACAGCCCACCCGTGTGTGTGTGTGCGTGTGTGTGTCTGTGTGTGTGATTAAGTGAAAGGGGTGGGGGTGTGTCAGAGAAACCCTTTGTTCCTGTTCTTTAAGAGACAAGGTCAGATTGATCTGCAGAGATCACACTGACTGTCAGGGCAGGGCAGACAGACGCTGTGCTCTGCACGAGAAAGGCATCGCTGCTTTTTCAAATGAGCAAAGCTTGAAGGAACATGCAGACCTGTGTTTTCACATGTATGTATATATATACTTGTGAACAGGAAGCAAAGGAAACTGACTAAAAGGAACATGAAACAGATTATAGAACTACATTGTATTACAGATAGTAATATTGATAAAAAAAATTATTATCATTTCATCAAAAAAAAACAAAAAAAAACAAGGTTGGTCCATGTGTATTTTATGTCTCATAAATACAATTTGCTTGAACTGGTCATAGTCTAGCTAAGACAGTAGCTATAACTCTAACATTACAGAATCACTGTAAAAAACATCATCTTGGAGAGCATGTATGTTGGCAAAGGCACCTAAGCTGTGAAATAATCAAGCTGTTCTACTTTGTTATACTCTAATAAAATTTCAAATATCAAATATATTATAATCCACAAAAAAGCCAAGGACCCTAATATCTGGTAATGGCACCAGGAAGTACAAAAAGCTGATGATGCTTCTCCAAAAGCCATCAATAAAGCCACAAAGACACAAGGGGTCAGGTTCTAATCTGATTAAACACTTAGACATGTGACTGTCAGTAGTCACTCTCACACCAGTACAGACAAACAACAATGTCTAAACAGCACAATGTTGACTCTTCTGCTGACCCACCCCCTCCCCCAACACATAGGGGAAAGATCCTGGCAAGATTTCTTCAAAATTTTGACCACCACAACCCTACATGAGTTTTTTTTTACTACTTAAAGGACAGTTTATTCCTCAAGTTTATGCTAATCTTTTCTCAAAGCAGGTGATTGTATTTTAGAACTTCCATATCATTTTTCTTACATTTTATCCAGCTATTTCCACTCATGATGTAACTTTCAGACACTTCAAACTTTCTTTACACCAATATTCCATCACCGTAATAAAGCTGTCCACACTACATTTCGTTGAAGGGGCAGTATTGCTGTGTTTTGATGACCTGAGATTTCAAAAGTATTCCTTGGGGAAGTTTTTGCTTTACACAGCAAATTATCAGTTCTGTGGTTTATGAATGGAGATGACTTTGTTTGTTGCAGAACCAAAGCATGGGAAAGGGATATGAGGGATTTTGATTACATGCGGCGAAATCTTTAGTATTTAAAAAAAAAAAAATAGTATGGGGGCACCCCACTTGTTCTTGCTAAGGCTGAGTCCTGATCACAGCATCCTAGGTATGAATCCGACATCAGGCCATTTGCTGCATGTCATCCCCTCTCTCTCTCTCCTGCCTTTCCTGTCTCTCTATATTGTCACTGTCAAATAAAGCGGAAATGCCAAAAAAAATCTAAACTGAAAAAAATAACTTGTATGGTCCTTTAATTAAATATCGAAAACTAATTTGACTACTAAATGTTAATGTACTTGAGAATGGAATAATCCCATAAATAACACCAGGGCACAGTGACAAACTATTGGGAGCAATTAAAAAATCCAACAAAAGACAGTTTTTATCAAAACACTGATAAATATGAATATGACTATTTCACTATTGGAAGCAGTGAAAAGCTGCTGTTACCCATGATGCATCATTTTATTTGGTGATTGTGTCAGTGACTATTTAGTCAAAGACTAACTACTCAGCATCAGGATCACCCCCTGAAATTTATAAGTCAAAGCTGCTTATAAATAGGCAAAGTGAGCATAGGATCATCTAGTTGAAAACAAATAAGGACTGTAAAAGTTGGAACAAAAAATTCAGTAAGGTTATTTTCAAAAATTCACTTGGCTCACTTGGTTCACGGTAACTGATCTGTTAATTATAAATTTAACGCAGAAATTTGATTTAAATAAATTAGAATAAAAAAAAGACAAAGAAAAAATAAAACTTATTATTTTTCCAAGTATGTAATTAAACTGATGGTGTTGCGTCATAATAGGGTTAAGTGACTGATGACTGACCTGACTGACTAATTGACTAACTGACTAATTTGACTCATGGCGCCAATGAGGAATAGGAGAGTGGACAGTACATTCACCTTTAGAGCTTCTTCTATTTAAACAGTCAGAAATCAGAGTCAGCTGCAGAGGGAAGAGGGAGGAGGCGGGGCAGAGAAAGTTCTGGAGGGATTTGAACTCACACCAGTAGCAGGGATGTGTCTATCTCGCTACAGGGCTGCTTACTTATGAGAGCATGAAGGTTATCTCTTGGTAACATCACATATTGGAGCCTGAGTTTTACAAGGTCTAGGCTTGGGATTGAGTTGCTGATGAGATGGAAGATTCCAGCTGCCTTCTAAAACAAAGGATCAGTGCTAATATTATATGGCCCTAAGTACAACATAATTCAGTAAGAATATTGGCAACAAAACGCTTGTAAGATAAGATGTAAGATGTAACATAAAATGTTCAAATCTATCTGCACCAACATATTTGTATTGTTATGTTTCTTGTAAACAATTATCAAATGGTAATTATCATATTCTCGCACTTTGGCACTGTCCGTCCTGGGTTGATAAGGAGTTCCCATGACTTTTTAGCTAGTGAAGCAATGCCCGTCTGTTAGTCTCACCATTTGTCTCTCAGCACAAGACCGCCTGCTTAGTGTCTCTGGCACTGTGACGTCAGGAGAAGCCAATCAGATTAAGGGAAGCAGGAAGCCTGGAGGGGGAGCAGGTGATGGTGTGTTGTTTATTATGGGGATCTGATCTCTGCCCTAGAACAACGCTGTGATAGGTGACAAAGACTATCTCCAACATATAATGTGGGTTAAGCCTGAAAGACCTGACTTGTTACAGAATAAAGGCAGCCATTCTCAACATCATTTGATGTTGAATATGCTGGCAGCCTCATATTGAATAACCTAGATAAAAGGTGTCTGGGAATCTATGTTCACACACTGCAATTGAAATCGTCAGTGTGATGTGGAGTTAAAGGATTTTTTTTATTTTGAGGCCACAGACCCACAATAAGTTGCTTAACTACTCAGATTTTACTAACACACAAGCCTTATCTAGGAAATAAGTCAACAAACTGATATAAACAATGCAACATACAACAAGGCTATCACAAGCAAATATCAGGCCCGATATGATCAGAAATGAGTCTCTGCAAAGAAGGGTACATCTGACTCATGAAAACTGACACAAAGACAAAGAGGAGAGTTTCCCTTTGCTGAATGACTGTCTTGTCTGTCCCAGGAATGCCTCATCATTACAATGATGATGAAGCTGCAGAGACTAGCAGGCTTGTCACAGGAAGCACAGCTGACCTCTTCCTCACACCCTCCAGAGAGCCTTCAGCAAGTGACACAAAAACCCACATTCATGAAGGAATTTCCAGGCATTTACTTACAGCCTAGAGATGGAGTGCAAGTCTTTTCAATGTTTTAGTAGACATCATCTGAACTCACATCGCCAGTGACCTGGTATTAAAGCTAAGCATGGGAGTTTAGCCTGAGCCTTTATTCACAAACACGAAGGGCTTCCTGCTGCTATGAGCTCATTTGATTACAATCATTCTACTAACAGTGCTGACCTGAAATGAAAGTTCAAAATACGTGCACTACAAAGTAATTGTAGTTGGTGAGTATGTCGTACAATAACATAGTTGGGTTTTTTTAACTGTGCAAAATTTACAGAATACTACATACTGACTCAAAATTGTAGTGGCAGTCAAACAGAACATGTGGCCACAGGATGTTGATTCAGTAAAGATGCTGCTGTAGTTCTGCTGTCCTCAGTGTGAACTGTGCTTTTCTACATGTACCCAGTAATCCATAAATGAGTGGGTGTCAGAGACATAACAGAGATGGCAAGAGGGCTGCTGAAAACCTGATGAGAGAGACACTAAATCCATCCATATGTTTGGGCCTAGTTTTACATCAAGGCCTCTGGAAAACCAAGGATAGCAAAGACTGCTTTGCTTTCATTTTTAAAAGCAGATCAATATGAATAAACTCTCATTTACAGTAACTGCATAGCAACAAAGATACCAAAAGTGCCTCTTGATGGAGAGCAGAAGTAAAGGGGAGAAAAAAGTCCAAAAAGAAGACTAGGCTAGAGGACTTGTGTGCTCTGATGGAGTCCTTGAAGACAGAGAGATGAAATGTCCAATTCCTAAATCTTTTGTAACTCATTTCAGTCACTGGCAGCAGCAAATTATATTGCTGGATCATAATCTGTCAGCTAGGCTCAGACCGTAATGGATTTTTTAAAAGCTTTATTTATCCAGAAAATGACAAACACGCATACTTTTTCAGCACTGCCCTGCTTCACACTATTACATTCACACACAGCAGCTACCTGGTACAAGCAGAGTCCACCACTGACAGAGGAAGGGAGGAAGGGAAAATATTACACTTTAGACATTACATTTCACCAGAGAGTACAGAGATTCAAACTAGCAGCCCTTGAGTAACAAGCCTGTTTTTACAGCCAACACAGTGGATCAAACTCTCTCTGTTTCCTCTTTAACTTTCATGCAGCAGTAGCTCTTGGGGGAAATGGTTGGTGTTGCTCCACAGCTGTTATTGTTTTGGATCAAATCATGGTTCTTGTGCAGGCTGCACTTATACTTGAAAAGTGGTGAGAATTCTCTTAATATAGTATTGTAACAAAGAACAAAAGAGGTCCTCACTCTGTAGCTCCTGTGATTCGTATTTATTCAGCAACCAAAACTAGTGGTGACCTTGCTTTTCTCTTCCATTCCAACTAATCCATAACAAATCTCCAATAAGAGCCTCTGCAGCTTATACAAATTTGCAACAACACGTTCACCTGGTCTTATACTGACTGGGCCCAACATAATCTTATGCTACAAAACTAGCTCATGCTCTCTTTGGGTTCACGGTCTTGAAAAGACAGCTATGCACTATGTGTGCATGTGTAGGTGTATGTGTGCCACTACAAGCCAATGAAAGTGTGATGTAGATGATCTAAAGACACCAAAAAGATGCCAGTAAAGCTGCTGATTGATTTATTTTGTCTGCGATATAAATGCAGTTGTTTTAGACACATGCCCAACACTCCATATGCAACCTGAGCAAAAGTGTCTGAGCTTAGAACTCTGGCTAACCGAGACAACAGCGAAAAATACTATACTTTTTGTACATGCATAGGGCTTTTGTACTTACATAAGACACATAGATAGACAAATACATCGGTAGCTATATAGACAGATATCCAGATAGATAGATGTTTGTGCTCTATGAACATTGTTTATATCTATGTGTACAATGCATAAAGAGCACACAATAGAATATCATTTGCAGTTGCTATTACTTCATTATAAAATGCATATTCCCCTACAAGAGGACCCTGGGCTCCTGGCTTCCTTGGCCCATGGTTACTACTACAGGCAGTAGTACTATTATTACAGGCAGCTGAGGCTATAGCAAATGCTACATCCTCAGCACCATCAGCTCTTGCAGATGTTTGGCAAGCATAAACACACAACACAATAACCATGCAACAAAAACACCCCACCCGATGAGTCAGTTAAATAGTGAGAGAGTAACAGAGGTTGGAAGCTTACCTATACCATAAGCTTTGTCGAACAACCAGCGCAAATTTGCATCTATCTTGGCTCTTGCAGAGTCGTAGAGCTCCAGCGGTACAATCTGAGGCTCCATGCCGCCTCCCGCTTCACCTGCTGCCGGATCCGCTTTCCTCCAGGTGCTGTCCCTGCCGGAACAAGCGGCCATATCCCTCCTGTACAGAACACAGAAATGTTACCGCATTCAGACGCACATCACCAACAAGGCAGAATCTCATGTGCTGCCATACTCAAAGCCATTACATCATCGCTCATGGTGGTTGCCAGCAGCCATGGCCTCGCCAGCCACTCGGCTCATTAATGTCACGCCCACCTACCTAACGCTGCTCTGATGATGCCACACAACAGGACACAGCCAGCTCCCGTTACCTGTCGGGGGCTGCCTGGTGCTCACTGGGTTTCAATCGTGTTGTCTTTGAGGCCCGAGTGCATGCAAGTTTTCATCCCAACCAGACACTAACCTCACACCACCTGACCAGCCTTTGATTAGATTACACTTGGCTTCAAAAACACATAGAGCGGCACTAGTGAAATCAGCTGGTGTTGTTTTGTGGTCACAATGAAATCCTGCACACGTTTCCCTCGGTGGCACACAGCTGGGAGCCACACCTTTGGGGTTAATTTTCCAGAAATAAGCGACACAACATCCCTGTTAGCGGATGTTAACTGATATGTAGCTTCACCTAGCTTGCCTGTGGAGCTGTATGACCAATGAATAACCCAGCGTAGCGGCACTGTGACTGTACGCTGTCTTAACGCGTTAACGTTAGCTAGCTGCACATATATTCTGAAATACGAGGCGACAGATAAAACATGAAGTTACCTCTAGGTGTGCATTGGGTCCTCGGCGCAGCTTTGACAGGTGACGGTACCGTCAACACGCAAAAATGCTGGCTTCCCTTGTGATAACGGTGAAATGACAGCGGACTCCTCCCTGTCCGGTAACACAAATCTCCGGCCTCCCTGGAAACCGTTAGCCGTGTGAGCTACGGCTGACGGTGGTTCGCTAATATAATCCGATAAATATGCGGTGGCAACTCTCCGGCTGCGTGTTTTATCGAGGGAATGGTTGATTTCCAAGAGCCGACAGGTTCATATTTGCTGTCACTGCCTCTGAATGGGGGAGCAGCGGCAAGTTGAATGGGTGGCAGCCCTGTTGTAGGAGCTGGAGCCTGTCTCTATGGGGACGAGTATTATTTTTCAGGCATATAAGCTGCTATACTCCTGCATGCCTGCTGAGGGCGCAGTACACCTGCTAGAGAAAGGGAGCCAGAGGATAACATGATAGCAGTGGGCTCCAGTGAGAGTTTTTGTTGGGCCTCCACCACATGCACATTTGTACACTACATCACTACCACACAATGACTGTCACAAACCAGGCAACTGCAAAAAACATCACTACTGAGACATCCACTACATGTCTTCATGTCAGCACCATGGACAGCTGCACTCTGAGCTCTGCATCAGGAACCAGAATCAAGACAAGGATCAAAGTCAAAAATATACAAATATATGTGCTATATGTGCAATATGTATAAATGTGTGTATTAATCCCAACTTGTGTATTAATCGTAGTTCAATAAACAACAATATATGACAATAAATACAGAAAAACAAGTTTTATGGGTTGACAATGACAACAAATACTCATCTAATGTTTACAAAGTGCTATATAATTATTTTTTATAATGATCAGGCCGAGAGCCAGAAGTGTCTTAAAAGTAGTTTATTAAAGCATGATCATAGAAGGAGCATCTACCAATGCGGTGTAGTCTTAAAAGAATAATCAGTTAGGAGCACTTTTTTTAAAAAATGGTGGGATCATGTGAAAATCATAAGGTGGGGCATTATCAAAACTAGGTGAGTCTACTGATAAAAAAGGGAAAAGTATGGGAGAAAAAAGTGCTATGTGCTAAAATGGAGGACAAGCTGATGAAGTTGGAGTGGTTGTTTTCTTCTGCATACAGCTATTATAAATTTGGAGAGTAAGGAGTATACCTACTTGCAGATGTAGATTAGAGGTTAATAGCATCACTGATGGTTCTAATCAGTAGGAGGGCCCATCTATATGGGTGTTCATCACAGATTATTTCATCACCACCCTAAGCACCCTTTGCAAGGCCACCACTGTAAATAATGCATTATGAAATTTAATTAGAAATACAAGTAGTAAATAGTATTTTTTGGTTAAATAAAGGTCAAATAAAAAGCAGCAATGCTCTATGGTATGTTCAGCTGATGAATAAATAAAATCTCTTCTTGATGACATCACTGATCATTATTCCAAATGTAATTTCTGCAGTGAAGCAACACTGAAAAATACAGCACATCTTTTTTAGGCCTGTGTCCACAGTGTTTATGTTTCATTCATTTTTCCATCATGTACATTTTCAGCACTCTTTCAAAAAGGTTTGGGCATTCACTTCAAAATGAACTAAAATACTGGTGTATATATGTGAAAGTAGCTTATTATATTGTATTATGTATAACTTGTTAATGCTTTATCAATTAACCAACTCATTTATTAGGAGGAGGACTGCATATTTAAGAGTCACAGCTCTTAGGAAGAAGGTGGCAGGTTGTTCTGGTCTTCTTGGCACCATCTCCTAAAGGAAAGGTTGCAGTCCAGCAGACACTATGCTGGAGTTTGGCATTGTTGTGGTTAACAGGCAGAGAAACCAAAGAGTGATGGAAAATGGTTGGATGTTATCAACGAGTGATCAGTAGAGTTAAACTACGACTGGTTATAAGACACTGAGCACCCTTGCTGTCAAAAGTACAACCTTTTTCCCCAGACATTGTTAATTAAACAGAAGGTGTTCAGGTCCAAATGAACTATTTTTACTTCTAGGAGGAAATGTCTCTGTATCCCATCTGAGAGACAAAAATTCTCCTTTCCATGAAAGTAACCGCACAGTTTGATGAATTTGTGTTAATGAAAAGGTGCCTTTTGTTGAGTAGCAGCCACCCAGTTCACTGTCCACATCTGTAACAAAACACCATGTGTTAAACCTTAAATCACATATCACATGTCACATGTTTGCAATGGTGTTCAGATTGGTCAAGGACATGTTAAATCTCTTGCTATAATTTCTACTCTGTGCACATTTTCTGTTACACCAAATTTTTGATCAAATATCACCATAGTATTTGACAGTACACCTGAAATCAGCTGACTGTTGTCAGAATTGCATCAACAAACATTTTAATAGTTATAATAGTTGTGAATATTTGAATCTTAGACTACTCAGCTGCCATGCCAGAGTTGATGGCCAATAGGAGGCGCTATAGTAAGCTAAAGTCCTATAACTATAGTCACAGGCCCCATTCCACTTTGAAACTGTTTCGAAATGGCATCCTGATGAATCACATTCAAACTCATTGTAATGTGTGGTTTCTGACTTATGAAATCCACTGAGCCTCATGTATGATACATATACAGAACAAATACCATTTCAGCAATAACAGCACAGCTTGTTCAGAGACCAAATCCTGGAAGTTTTAGGTGGTGCAGATATCTATGGAAAAGATTAAGGCACTCCATCTTTGAATGAGGCAAAATAATTTGTTGTTTGAGCAAGGCAACTAAGCAGATTGACTCTCAGTCCGCTTCAGGATCTGAAGAAATTCAAAATGCCTTAGTTTTTCCATCGTTTTCTGCATCACCTAAGACTTGCAGGATTTTGTCATGAAATGGACTTTTACCTGCCCCACTAAAGACCACCTGTCATACGAGCCACTAGAGCCAGGCAGCGCTTCCTTCTCCCGTTGTAAATAACAGCCCAGCGCAGTCCATGTCATTTTATTGACTCAAACTGCAGAGAGGTCAGAGAGAGGTCAGGGGGTTAGTCCACTCTGTCTGACCCCAAGGGGTCATGGTTTAAGCTTCACTATTTACCGTTTTCAAAATACTCCAGATGAGACAGCCTCTTGTGATCAGTGGCCTCCACAGTAACTCTTTAAATCCTCAGCATCATATGTGTCAGTGTGTTCAGACCCAAACTCCACAGTAACCAGAGAACAACAGCATTAGCTCAGAGGTGGATAGTCAGTTGTTTCCAGACTGGAGGGTTGATGGTTTAAATGTCACCTTGTCTCATTTGCAAATTACATGAGTTCCTATTACTTATCCAATATTTGTCTGAACTTTGAAGCACAGTACTTGATTTCATACATCATAGAATTACATCTAAATGGTGTATTTTTTCATTTCTCTAAGAATTTGTGTTACCTTGCTATATATATCCCCAAAAGGTTTTTGCTAATATTTAATTGAAAATCTTAAGATGTCTCAGGATGTCAACAGATATACAATAACTGTCTTGATAAAGGGAAATATTTGAGTTGCTCATCTGTTTTGTGACTACACCCATAATAACAGCAAAGGGCAGGCTTTTAGGTGCTTTCAGTGTCCTCTAAAAAACATTGATGTGTTGTTTTCCTTTTAAGCCTTTATCTTCATGTTTCATTCTCTCATCTAATTATTTCACACCCAAATGTAAAATGCACTGTAATGATAAACAGAGAGCAACTTTGCTCCTCTGTATTTTGTATTGTGTGTGAGCTAGAGGAACTCTCCAAAGGCCAGGACCCAGATCGCAGACAAGGCTAAAAAGCATACACCTTAAAAACATCCATCCAGGGTGAAGAAATGGCCATGCATATAAGTACAGCTATGGACACCATACATAGTTTATAATGATTTATTTTGTTCTCTTCTCTTCAGTCTGAATTGAATTGTCACTGGTTTAGCCATGTCTGTCTTTTCTAAGAATGCAGTCTACATCCTTGGATCTACTGATTAACAGCTACATTGCATAAGTGCAGCAGCCAAATGTGATAAATATAAAAAAAATAGTTACAACAAATTACTATTATCCACTCATTTATTCAGGAGAGCACAACGGTGTCTGACACAAACTAAAATGGCTTTGAACATCTGCAGTGAGACGCTATGTTTATCAAGTGCCAAACTACACTGCTACTTCCAAGCCATGACCACCAGAGGGCGACAGATACCAGCTATTATGATGGTACGGTGGTTGAGTCTCATATCACTGTAAGAGATGCCATACCAATTTCAAAGAACAGATTTTATCAGTCAGAACACATACATGACAAATAGTAAAGAGTATGGAAACAGTTAACTAAAAGTTTAACAGTAGAATTTATTGAATCAAAATGATTTTTACAAAGAACTTTGAATCAGGAAATACTTTTTGCAAACTACAACTTTGCATGAACAACAATTTTGAATTACATCTTTTCTTAAAACATCTTTATCTCTGGATTAGTTTATAAAACGTGACATACAGACACCTTATACTACACTCCACACAAAGTGCAGGTGATGTCATTTAACACACAGAAGAAGTTTTCCATTTCTTTCACAAGCACAAAGTGCCGTCCAAGACACTTTAACAGGAAATCTCATGAATACATTGTTTTTCTTAAGAAAAACAAAAATTACGCTGGCAACATTGTAAACTGTGGCAAAGGTAACGTGAAATTTCTACAAAAGGGCCTCAATGTAATACTAGTAGGCTGAACATGGTAACCATAATGACTGAATTGAACCATAATGACTGAATTGGGATAAAATACATAAAGAAGAAACACTTTGCTCATCCTTGGGTCATAAATCATCAAATCAATTACTCCACACCAGTCCATGATACACCAAAACAGGCTCAGGCTGATTTAGGTGCATTTTTCAGCTCCATTTCCAATGTGATGTCCAACTGATAAG
>OMLB01043902.1:0-10260 GCA_900302555.1 Myripristis jacobus | reverse complement strand
CCCCCCCCAACCCCTCTCCCCAAAAATCCCTCCTCAGTATCCTCCACTCTTCTGCCCTCTGCATGTTTCTACTCCTTTATCCCTTTCTTGTACCACTTCTATTCACCTCTCCTCCCTTGAATCTGTTCTGCCTTCTTGTTTTGGTTACCTTGGACTCATTTTGCAATAATAGTATCCTCTTCCTTTGCAACACCCACCTTCCTTTTTATATCTATACATCTTCCTCCTGTGTCTCCTTCCACTTCACTTGCACATCTACGCTCTCCCCTCACTCCCACCGTCCCGTTTTGACCACGCTCCTTCCTTCCTCTCCTCTTTGCGAGCACAACTAGTTTCTACTCAGAGTTCGGAGGCAGTGGAGGTCAAAGAGGAGACGGAGGGCTGGGGAGGAGGGGTGGGGGAGCTGAGTGAGTGTTGAGCTGGTCGGTCGGTCAGGTGCAGCGCCACCAGTGATCATTAGGGTTACAGCTGCCCGGACCAGATTGTGTGCTGCCTGCACCAGGCGAGATGTTTTGCCCAGGGAGAAGAGCGAGCATCTGTCTGTCCCTCCCCGTAGACAGCAACCTCCTACCAGCCTGTCCAACTCAACCCAACTGGTAACAAGGTCACCCAACTCTCACTTTCTCTCACTCACTCACTCACACACTCACGCACACACACGCACACACACGCACGCGCGCGCACACACACACACACACACACACACACGCACACACACACACACACACACACACACACACACACACACACACACACTATACAGAGTACCCCACAGAGAAAAGTCAACACAAACAATCTGCAAAAGGCAGCGAATCAAGACAAACATGGCCCTGAAGTTGATCTTTTCTTTCAACTCAGTCCAAACACGCTCATTAAAGAAATGAAGAAAGGAAAGAAGGAAAGAAAGAAAGAAAGAAAGAAAGAAAATCATGAAAAAAGGAAGCACGAAGGCCTTGTACTGTAAAAAAAACAAAAAAAACAAGGGAAGATATGAGTCAGGAGAGGAGAGCAAAACCGACTCAAGGACAGAGGAAAAGAAAAGCGTAGAAAGAAAAAAGAAAACATGATTAGTCAGGATGCAGAGCTGTTTTTTGAGGCGTTTATTAAAACAGAGTCTGCAGAAGAGGACGGAGAGTCACAGTTTCTCTGAGGAAATGAACTGTGTTCCTGCACAGGCTCAGCTGGGCTGCACTTGGCATTTTCAAGTTGATTTCTGACGTCTAATCATAAAGCGTTAATGTTTTGGGCGTCAAGGCAACCCCACTTTCCAGTTCCTCTATCTGTGTTTATTTAAATCTGCGTCCACAATGCTTGTGTCTCTTTACACTGCTCATGTGCATATTTGCAGCTTTGTACAGCTGTGATAAAAATGTGATACTTTCATATTTATCGGGTTGCGGTCTGGCTCAGTTTCTGGATGAGTTTGATTGTTCGTGCTGATTTAACTCCGGTATTTGAATTAGCAGTTTTTTTAAAATCAGTATTTTGCAGAGGACAGTTATTCAATATAACTAGGCCTTAAATTCATTATGACAGTGACCTCAGTCCCCTGCAGTGTTTGACAGAGAGGGAGGTATCCTGCATACGTTAGTGATAATATTCTGTCTACTTTACTGTGTAGAGTGCTGTATTTTTCAGCGAGTGTGGCAGCCAGCCAGCAGGCTCAGGTTAGCAGTGGAAACCCGGCTTTTACTGCAGCAGAAAAGTCGCCCGTCATCAGCTAGCGTTACATTAACTGTTCATCTGGAAGATCTTTTAGCATTTACCAAAGATCAGTGGAGGAACGTATTTCTGTTGTCAAAAGAACAGTAGTGACTTCCGTGCATTATTGTTTTTCAGTTATGATCATGCAGAGCCTCCCAGGGTCATCTGAGAAAAAAAAAAACAAAGATCCATGTGTAAATCTGTACTCTCGCACACAGTTTATAATCTGTGCTCTGTAGACTCATAATCCATGAATTATGAAATCCATAGATCTGTAAAATGTACTTGAATTACAGATCTGTGCCCTCGGATTATGGTCCCGGTTCTCCGAGGTCACTGGTTTGTAAACAGAGTACAGATTTAGTAATTTATTTATTTATTTAGGTAATAATTTGACCCCAGGGGGCTCAGTATGATTATGACAGATTTCTCTGGAGAGTTTTTGGTATAAATTTGGTACAGCATGGTATAAATTTAGTTTAATAGATTTTTCCACCCTGTTTAAAATAACACTTTAAGAGAAACAGTGACAACTTGCAGTTTGTTGTTACTTTTCAGGAACTAAAGTGGAAAAAAAAAGAAAATATACACAATACAATACTGGGATACTGAAGATTGGCACAAACTATTGCTACAGGTCTATAAAGGCCTACTGTATGCTGGTCATACCCAACCATAATATCAATAAAAAGGAGCGTAACAACAGCCCAAAAATGTGCTGATGCAGCCTAAACTAAAAACAAAAAAAAAAGAAAAGGAAACTGTAAGACAAAAACAATTACTGAAAATATTCTCCATGAAAACAGCTCTTTCAGAAACCAGAGAGATTCCTATCATCCGTGTTTAAAATGTGGCCAGGGGAGACTTTGGCTAACCTGTGTGTCTTTGTGTGCAGGACAGAGGGAATCGGAGCGGTATTTGTGTGAGGGCCTTATTCACAAGACAGGTCAAATATTTAACAAAATGAAACCACAACATTTGGTTCAAATAAAGCTGGGTCGAGCGTACAGTTGGCGGTTTAGGGAAAGACGGGTACTGAACAGAGTTTGGACAGAGGGTCAACAAGCCAAGAGAAGACTTTCTGATCCAAACCAAGATGTAAGCTGACAGCCAAGACTGGTCCAACCCCACCGCCATTTCCTTCCTGCACTTTAAGCAGTGTCACTGGGAGCGAGGGAGAGAGAGAGAGAGCGTGTGGCTGAGTGCGAGGCTTGTTCACGTTTGTTATGTTATGCAGTTTGCCAGAATGTGTGTGTATGTGTGTGTGTGTGTGTGTGTGTGTCGGGTATACATTAAGACCTTGTCTGCAGAAAGCCGGGCAAATCTGAAAACATGTTTTCTCCATTTTGGCCTCCTGTTTGCACGAACATGGTGTATTTATGAAGAAGATAAAAGTTCAGTGATATAATCTGAAGCAAATCTGTGAAGTGCCTGAAAATCAGTAAAAATAATTATAATCAGTAAAAATGTTATTTTATTCTATTCTCAGAGGAAGCCAGCAAAGAACAGCTAAAATAGGAGTGATATTATGTCTTTTGTTTGTTTGTGATGAGTCTGGCTGCAGCATTTTGGACCAGGTGAAGTCTGGATAACGAATGCTGACTTAGACAGGAGGAGAGGGAAATACAGTAAGTAAAGCAGGGAATAACACAGGCTTGTACTTAGTTATTCCACAGAGAAAGTTAGTTTCTGGTGGGTAACAGTTTTTATCCAGTTTGGATCAAACGTGGCAGGTTAGCTGCGGGTCAGGTCAGGACGTCTGCTATCTTTTTATTTTTATTTTTTTAATCAGTCTAAGGACTAAGTCAAGGCAGGAGATCAAAGCCTGCAGTGTGATAATGCAAGGGGCACAGATGTGGATGTAGGGAATTTCTAATTACTTTTAAAAGCAGTTTGTCTTCACTGTTTGTCCAGACAAAGAAGTCTGACTTTCTTTTGTCCATTTTGCTTCTTAACTGTCCTCCTGGTGCTTCATGTATTCATCAAATCATTCAATTCATCCAAGAAAACTTCAGGCTAAAGGGTTAAAACGGCCACGATAAGACTCCTGCATAGCAGATACGTAGTCAAGGTTGCTGTGTAGCCCCCAGCTAGTTTACGCGCATCTCTCAAAAAAATGTGACTCAACACGGGGTGACACAAGACCGCAAGATCTGTGATTGGTCCGCTTGACCGCTTTGTGCCTCTTCTGTGTTTTGCAGTTGATTTTCACCAAGAGTGATGACAACCTGGAGCCAGCTGAAGAGAAACGAGCTGAGGAGGCTTGTAAATATGCTCTCATATTCAAACCATACCGACTGTGAGTCACTAAATTCACAGAGGAGGAGAGATATCTCAAAACTTTGCTTTGGACAGCAACAACATGTCCAAGAGTAAACTCTCTTTTTCAGATAATATCAATATAACTGCTTCCATTTCTATCTGTGATTCTTTAGCATGAAATTAATAAAATCTTCATCCTGCTGTCTAATTTTCAGCGATCGGCTCAGCGTGGCACAGGCTCTCCAACACAGGAGGCTCACATCAGTGTAAAGCATGAGAACCACGGCCACACTTCAATGAAGGAGTATAGCTGGACCTTTAGAGTGAACACAGCTCCTAAAAGCTTGGTTCAACATCACCTGATTTGTGACACACAACACAATCTCATCAACTTGCATTACCACAACAAAGTGTGTGTGTTGGATATGTATGTGCATGTGTGTGTGTGTGTGTGTGCTGTCAGTAAGGTGTCCACACTGAAGCACGTGAGCTCTGACACAGCTCACCAAAGGCAGGCAGTAAACAGGCCCTGCCGTGTCAAGCCCAAGCCGGACCAGAGGGCGTGCACGTGTGCTCACATGCACGCTCACAGCTGGATTTCACATCAGCTTCCACCATCATTACCCAAACTGTGAAAAACAAACCCCAGACACTGTGTGTGTGCGTGAGTGTGAGTGTGTGTGAGTGTGTTACAAATGTGAGCTGACCTCTTTCCCATGCTGATGGAGCTTTACAATTTGGTGGAGTCCCTCCCTCTAATTACCTTAAAGACCCTGTGTCCATGTGTGTGTGTGTGTGTGTGTGTGTGTGTCCTTAAGGGTCCAGCTAGCTAAAAGTGTGTAGCACTTAAGTGATTGAAGTGTGCAGGAGTAAAGGTGGAACAAAAACTTACAGGGCAGGGGGAACTTGAATACTGATCAAGTGTCATTTTCTTGATCCCTGTGGACTGATCTGCCTTTTCCTGCCTTGTTTCAACATATTTATCCTTGTTCTGAGAAAAAAATCCTGAAAATTTTTAAACTACATCAGAAACTATATTAATAGCAATGAAGTTAATGGTAGTTTAGTTTAGTTTAGCCCAGCTGAACAGGGAAAAGTCAAGATAACTCCACAGATTAACAAAGCGGACTTAAGGGCTACTCTTCCTAATCACTGCAAAAGATTGAATTCAATATAAATTCACCACATGTTCTGTAAAATGAATTTTAATTCCATCTTCACCTCCAGAGGGGGTAAATATGTGGAGTAAAACAGTCAAGAGGAAAAAACAAGGCTAATTATGACAGAAAGAGCCATAGTCTTGCTATGGACACTGGACTGCAGCAGTCAGTGCAAATTTCAAACATCAACAGCAGCGAAAACATGGCAACAGCATCAAAACAGTACCTCACATCTTGAACCAAAAAACCACCTAAACTGGCTGACAAAACTGGTGCCATGTTGTAAAAACGCAGCTACACAGCTAACCGATCTGACAATGATGGCCACCGAAACGAAATCAAGATCCCTGAGCGGAGCTCGGTACAAAGCTTTTCCAAGTGAAGTGTGGTTAAACATCGCTTTTCTTGTCCGCTGTGGTATTGAAGAATCATGGAACTTTTAGATATTATTAGTGTTGGTTCTGAAGTCAAAGTTCTGGTTTCACAAAGATTGAAAACACAGCATTTCTGATCTGAAAACTCCTTAATCTGAACAGACAAAGTTGCCATAATCAAAGACACCGGGAACGGGCTGATGGCTGGTGGCAGCTTCTCATCTCGAGCTGTTGAAAAAAATGCTTGTATTAACATCACATCTGCAACCAAACTAATGAAAACACACTGAGTTCCAGCGACTTCACTGACATATTACGTGTTTGTCTGACTTTCTTTGCCTCTATTTGTGTCTGTCTTGCTCTCTCTCTCCTTGCCTCTGACTCCTTCTCTTGTACTCTCCAAACTCCAAACTTTTTGCTGTTTTTACTGGCATGGCTGTAGAGCAGAGAAGACTGGGGGAGGAAGGGATGAAGCGATGGATGGAGGGGGCTTTTATGAGTCCTCATGGATCAAAAGGGCTGCCGCAGAGAAATGTGTGCGCACACACATACACACACACAGTGGTGCTCAGAAGCGAGAGGAATTGGCCAATAAACCTACTTAATGCGCGGTGCCAGTCAAAAGTAGGGAGAAAGAAAAGACGAAATAGTGAAAAAGCGAATTGTTCACCTCCTCTCGCCCTGGTGCCCGGCGCTCTTAAAACCCTGCTGCTTTCATTTGGACTGGTCCAACCTGTGGTTTCTTAACTCAGGATTTGATTTGTTTGAGAGTGAAATTAGATGACAGGAAAGGGCGAGGATTGAAGACTGAGGGAGAGAAAAGGAGAAAGAAAGAAAAACAAAAAAGAGAAAAAGCAGCCGAGGACTCAAACAACATATGGGTCATATAGACGGATGCAGGCGTGAACACAGAGAGAGAGGAGAAAGAGAGAGAGAGAGATGAAGCCACAGACAGACAAATGACAGTGTCAGAGAGATACTGGAGGTGCAGGGAGAGAGAGAGATTCAGTTTGTTATGTAAGGGGCCAGGCCGGGTCGGGCCGGGCCGAGCGCTGAATGTACAGGCTTGTTTTGAGAAACCCTCGGCATTTCCACTGTCAAGCCGAACATGTGTTCAGCACATGGCCAACCAAAAACACAAACGCCTCCCCCTCCTCTCTGTAAAACACTCTGCCTTAAACTGGGTCATAAGCACAATCCCACCATCTGTCAAAGAGCACTCGCCTTTGGTTTCACATTCCTCTACTGCAGAGACCCCCACCGGTCTGCACACGTGCACACTCCCACACATATGGACGCACACAAATGCAAGCATGCACACACACACACACACACACAGGCGCGCACACAAGCAAACACACCAGGGGGGCTTCTCTAAACTAGCAGAGACACAAATTTGACTTCTGTCAGCAATCAGCCTAAATGGACAACACAGTGTCCAGCTTCTCCAGTTGTTGGGTTGTCTGTTCAGAGTTAGGCGAGTATTCAAAGTCAAATTCCCACCAAATGGCACGACCGCAGTCTTTGATTCGTGAGATGATAAATTACTAACATCAGCTAGTGAACTCTGTGCCACTTCCATACGCAGCTACTGAAGGACTGCCAGGGAGTTGCAATTTCCATGCTGGTCTGATCCCAAAATGGGGAAATTTGCTAATTGTAGCCTGCAGACAATGAAACAACCAAGTCCAAATTTAACCCTTTTTTTTTTTTTACCTAAAAGGTCAAAGGTCCTGGGTCTTGGTCTTAGAAGATGACTTGGAGGCCAAAGCGAGCGCCTGACCTCTTGTGTGTTTGTGTTTCCATCAAACCCCGAGAACAGAGAACTTAACTCAAGCAGTCGAAGCAGTCACTTTATTCATGATTATATGGAGAGGAAATGTGACGCTGTAAAATCATGAGCTGAAAAGAGGATCCTGCCTTTATGTAGAGTAATGGACATCAACCGTGACATGCCGTGCAATTGCGAAAGGAGACAAACAGTTGTTTTTTCTCTCAGTTATTAGCTGAGTGATCTCTTGCCAGAATGATGTTAGAATGATAATCAATTTGTCTTTGTGGCCGCGCTCTCATTAAAAACAAAAAAATATATATTATCACGCTGCTTGAATCGTGTTTAATCAATCAGGGATGTTCAGCACTAAAACTCCACCCCGACAGCCCTCAGGAACTAAGACAGTACTACTTTATGATTGGATGAACCATGTAGTGACTGTCTTTTCCGGTACAGAAAGTTCCTGTTTTCCCCGCAGGGTTCTTGTGTTCTGGTGACAGTTCCTGCGTTGGTATCCAAAGTCCTGTCAATTACCAAAATATTTGCAGCTGTGGCTGTGCACTCAATCAGCATCATTTGGAGAGTTAATGCTTCCCATTACCTGAATGCCAACATCTTTTTCAATTGTAAGACTTTCAATCTTACAGTAAATAAGTACCAACACCAATGTGATTTCAAAATTTCTCTCATTTGTGAACTTAAAAATGGGGCTGTAACATCCTGTTGTGAGAGCCTGTGTCAGCTTCCTGTTTTTCCCCATTTTTTTCAGTTATTTTCTAATAAAATAAAAAGAGAACAGATTTCCTTTGTCTTCCATCCAGCTCTGTGTGGCTCTGTTTTTGTTTAACCTTTATTTATCCAGGAAAGCGTTTTGCTGAGCATGCATTAACTTTTTCAGCTCTGGCTCGCTACACTCTCACACACCTACACAAGATGTCCAGTAAAACCACAATCTCCAGCGGCGGGACCATGGGTGACCCCACTGGACAAACCGAAGCTCGTGGAGGTTTTTGCACAATATTAACTTTGGAGATCATTCGGGCAGCTGTTCACTTTTCCCACCCAGACTTTCCAGGCCAGACGACAAACCTCTGCTCTGTTCAAAGGCCAATGTCTTTCACTAATTAGGCGTCTTTAGTTGATCAACTGGTAGAAAAGGCCATTAAGACTACAAGGATCAGGAGTTCCACACAGTAAATGTCTTGATTACACATATGCAGACTATACAGTAACATGTTGCTGCACTCACCATCAAGAAGACTGAACTTTGGCCCACAGTGGCAGAGCAACACATCCAGAAAGGCCCCTCTGGTCACCAAACAGCTGTTCTGCCTGAAAAAAGAGTGAGGGAAAAAAGGTGTGAAGACTTTTGACTATAGCCCTCTCTCAAATGATGTTTGGACATTGGTTGTACGTCACACAGTGCCAGTTTTTGTTTGGAGGGCCCTTTGAGATGAAACAAAAGGCCTTTAACAAGTCAAAGTGTTAACACAGCAGCCAGTTCACGAATACAGATTGAAGTTGCTCTTCAGCAACAGATTTATCTCACTGCAAAATACTGAAAGAGTTCACTGTAAATTTCCAACTCAATGGTTCCTTTGGTTGTTCAGCTCACTGGATGAGGCGCCTGAAGTGGCAAGAGCAGCTACTGATACTTGGGTGATTTGTGCATTTGGCATTAAATCGAGGAGACTTCATCAAATTCATGGACCTGGTCTTCTGTTTTTAGTTAGTGTTGTGCACTCAGATCCAGTCTTCAAGAGCTGAAGTTGGTGGGACCATAGGCTGGTGCATACAGTAGATATACAATCTCTCAAATGTTCTACTTTTGATTCTGCTGGTCTCAATAGGATTACAATTTGAGCGTGCTTGAGCTCTGCAAAGATGAACGGGAGATTAATTCATAAACCCTGCAGTATTCATTGAAGGGCAAGCAGCCAAGGTGTTTTTCTCTAAGATTCGGTTTCTACCAGGATTTCCGTGTCATCTAAGTTTGCATAAAAGCTGAAAGTTCAAATCACAAAATTTTCACTGCAGACTTTTGATATTGATTGGATTTATTTTAAATCCTGTGTCTACATTATGTTTTCCTGCTCTGCCAGTTCATCTTTACATTGCTCAAATGGGTTAATGCATTACCAAGAAACACGTTGGCGCACCCAGATTACTTTTTTGTGGTAACCAGTAGCCTAATGCATTACCTTTTAAGTTCTGTTCAGCTTCTTAATAATCAATTATTTAGTTACTGTAGTTAAATCGGATTCTTGGAGTGTCCAGCCGGCAGAACTTGAATGGAGTAGAATGGTCATTCCCATTCAAATCAATATACAAAGATGGTCGGAGTAGAGGCCATTTTTATGTGTCGGGCTAGATTTCATATAAATCAACTTCCTGTTGACTCTTTTTTGCAGCGAGGACACACATCATCCTCGAAAGGACCAGTGTCTGTTAGCCAACAAACTCACTAATGTCCAATTTCAGTTGTTCTGACAGTTTTTTGACTTTGAACTGTGTAAGCGTTTGTGTAACGCAACAGGAAACAAATTCAAATGTTCAAATGCCCATTCTTTGGGTAATTTCTGCTTGTAGGTTACACAGAAACAACGTATTGGCTGTTCTCAAACACGTGTGAATTGTTTTGTACCAGGCAAATAACCACAGCAAACAGTGTGATGCCCGTTCTTCCCCATTCAGGTCTGTGGTCGAGACCTTCCAGTCAGCGCTGTCGGTTGATAGATGAGATCACGCTGACAGCGATGACCGTAAGGAGTGTACAAATGCAGACAGCTCAAACAAAATGTTTCTGTGATGACTGGGTCAACAGCTCTGAGGAAAAGATGCTGAAGAAGATAGTGGTGTGTGTGTGTGTGTGTATGTGTTTGTCTTTGTGTGAGCTGGCTCTCTTGTGGTGACTCCTTCAGTGATCACGTAACTTGAACAAGTCACATGAGATGCCCCCAGCTTTACTATGATGGATTTGAATAAT
>OMLB01043901.1:0-18356 GCA_900302555.1 Myripristis jacobus | reverse complement strand
TTCCAACTGGATGTAAATGCAGCGACTTCACAAAGTATTTTATTGATCAGAACAGATCAATCATTGTCTTAGGCTGCATTAAAATAGTAATATTACAAAAAATAAATCACTTTGCTCCAACCTCTGCTTCGACACAATGCTTCAACAACGTTTTAAGTGTAATAACAGAGAAGATTTAGCATTCTTTAAAAAGAAACAGCATAATAACGCCAACAGGGCGTAGAAAATGCAGTGTCTTCACAAACTATTTTATTGATCAGTACAGACCAATCACCGTCTTGGGCTAACCCTAACCCTAAATGTGATATTGTCCATACTGTTGCCTTCTTAGATACTAGTATCACGCATTTTCATGTTTGGATAATGATTTGATTACTATATATATACTGTTCAGCTCTACTTTTAAGTCAAAATCAGTCAGAGTTTGAGATACTAAGCATTCAAAAGGTGGCTGTCTGAATGTTTTTTGTTTTTTTTTACTCTGTGTGAATTTATTTCTAATGTTTACTTGCTGTTGGTATGAGTTGTAAACTTAGCATCTAAAGAACTTGAAATACAATCCTGTACCAAGCTCAGTCTGATGGTGTCTGTTGAGTTTTGAAATTTCTTTTCTCAGTGGAAGCTTCAGTTTCCTCCAGTGTTGTGACTATTTTGGATTGAACATGTGGAGACATGTCTTGTCTTCCCAGAATCAATGCAATATGAGTGGGAGGCACTGTGTGTGCTTTATGTAGGCCATTGAGTGGGAGTATGTCGGTGGCTATGGCATTATGACATACATCTCTTGTTAAGATGCTAATTTTGAGTACATGGCATAAACAGCCGCAGACTGAGCCATCCTCTGTTACATTTCTGTTTGAGACACAACAAAAGAAGTGCCCGTTCCTCCCTGGTATGTCTGTTCAGCTGCAGTAGTGCCAGTTAATTCTTCAGTTTGGCAAAAAAATATGAGACTGCTAATTAATGAATCCACGATTAGTTGTACAGTTGTGAATTTCTACATGTTTCAGGTTTTCCAGCACTCACAGCAAGGATAAATGAGTGTTTCTCTGGAGTATGAAGGTGCATAATTGTGAGTGTGAAGATGAAAGAGAGCAGGCATGCACAGTTAACCTTCCCTGGATGAAGTTAAAAGAGGACTTGTAGTACTGTAGCACAGCCGTCAATACTTTACATTCAAAGCTTCCTGCCCTCTGGCTTTTCGAGGCTTATCCATATTTAAGGTAACGGGAAGTCTCTATTTATGGCGATTTCTTCAGAGATGTTTATACTATGGGGAGCACATGCGGTACCTGATATGCCCTTTTGCAACAGCCCTCAACTCCCTCGCACATGCCGAGTTAAGTAGACTGATCCTTTCTCTGCCGAACATCATGCTGGCATGTGTCTACAGAATCAGTGTGCTTTTCTGTTTGTGTTTGGCAGCGCAGAATGACTAGTGCTCCTTCCAGGGCAGCACTGTTGGCAAATCGACAATATGTAAACATTTTATTTTGATTTTTTAACACCCACTGTGGCCGAAAATAGCTAGAAGTTGATACAAGATGCAGAAGGCGCAGTTTTTTCTTCAAATCTTCGAGACTATCAGTCACGTACCTCCCTCCAAAATGCATATTATCTGTTCAGGTGTCATTGCACAGCCCTACCTTTCCTTTTACCCTATCTGACCCATCCAGGTCTGTCTCCTTAGTATGTACAGGACGTAGCGAGGTGATGACGCTGAGGGCTGTGATTGTAAAGTCAGTCTACAGGGGCTGAGAGCCTCTGCTTGGCTGCTCTTCTGAATGCTGAGCAGAGCAAAAGAAATCAAAAGCTGCTTACGCTAATGAAATGTCCTGCCTCGCGGCCTACCCGGCTCATGATGGTTTTGCATACACACATGCCTACACACACACGCACACCTATGCAGGCAAGCCATAGGGTGAGGAAGAAGTCACCATCGCTGTGATTTAGATGCTGTCACTCCTGCTGATTTTTCCCACAAAATGGGATGCTATATTTAGTTCTCTGGTTGAAGGAAGGGGATTAAATTCTAAAATTAATGTACAGCCACGTTAACGTTGTTTTTTTTATGTCTCTTCTCTATTTAGATTTGGCAGTTCACAGATGTGTACCTACATGTGCTCGCTTGTGTGTCTTGTTGTCGCTTGCGTAGTGTTTGTGTGTGTATTTAAATGTAGGGTATTAGGTTGGTGTGTCTGGCCAGGATGCATGTTGACCAAGGTAATCAGATTTACCAGGCTGAGCTTTTTTTCCCACGAGCACTGCTCTCTCTCAGTCTTCCTCTCTCTCCCCACCACTCCCTGTGTCCTTCCCGTTTGGCAAATCGCTCTCACACACTTGACTCAGAGGCCGACAAACTCAGGTTCCTGGGTTGGTGTGATACACGCCAAACTATAAAGGCAGTGTAGATTGTATCAGGGTGGGAAAGAGCCACCAGACAGATGCTGGTAAATTATGGCTGCAGGTAACCAGTCATCATGTGGAGGTTTTCTTGTGAAAATCTGGTGAAGTTGAAGGTGGTGAATTTACAAATCAGCATACCACTATGGACAGCAGATAGGGTAAGAAATGATTGGACCTTTTTCCTCATTCATCTGAGTTTCAGGTGCCGTGTCATTGACCTATGGAACAGAACATTTGAATTGCATATTGGCAAATAAACACTCTAGTTGTACTGCTAACACTTATTTTGATGTCTTTGCTTTAAAAGACTCTGTTCCCAACCAGGCCATCTTCCACCCTTCTTTTGAGTTTTTTAATAATATTTCTTTTATTTTTATTTATTTATTTACTAATTTATTTTTGTTGTTGATGGTGCATGCCAACATTTTTTTCTGCTTCAGGACACGTAATCAGTCATTTTCTGAAATTAACCATTTTTTAATTATTTTTGTAAACCGTCCCACAGGGAACAGAAGGCATTCATGTGTGAATATTTGACAGCAAAATGTGAACAGGATGAAATACAGAAAAGGATAATCCTAGATTTTATGAACTTTTTGAAGGACATTTTTGCTCCGTGGAAGTTGGTTTTCCATCCCTGGGAGGAACTACACTGTTGTAAACATAATGAAACCCACTGAAGTACTTGTTGACAGTCTGATTGCTGGTCTCTGGCCAAGAAATGCACAGAGGTTCCCTGAAGTGAGCACGTGGCACGGCTGTGACCTGTGAACCTGTGAAGGAGGCGCGTGCCGGAGGTGTCAGTGATGTTGTTAGCTGGCGTCAGGGGTTCCCATTTCAAAACAGACTTTCTAGAAACCGATTTCCCTTCTCACGAGCTGCCTGCAACCTGTTATGCCCGGTCACATAGCTGTGGAAGTGATAATGGGTCAGATACCGTGGCTGTGTCCATATGATGCCTTTTGGTTGGGAAATCTGATCCCAGTGCTGCTGTGAAGGGCACCTTTCTTACTTTCAGTGAATAGAGGCGTGAGAGAGACACTGAGAGGGAGATAGATATGAGAGAGAGAGAGAGACTCAACGCCCTACCTTCTGTGGTCCAATGGCTACACAGAGGTATTGTCTGCCCCAGTTGCCATGGCAACTGCCGGAGCACCTCAGGTAGGGCTGCCTCTCTGTGTTTTGTGAGGATCCACCAAAGAGGCGCGGGGGCTGAGGCAGGTCTGGAGTCTGGGCCGTGCCGTGTGGGATAAAGCTGGACTCTGCATCCATTTAGTTTCACACAACGAAGTGAGACAAACCAGCAGCTCAGGCCTGTGTGAGGCTGGGAAGTAAACACCAGACATCTCCTGGATTTAACACCACATAACTTCCCCGCTTGTGTCCGGAGGCCGATGCTCTTTTTTTCCCGACTGGATGAATTGGCAAGGCTTTGTTTTGCTTGGCTTCCAATGTTTTCAGTATTACTTTCTCAGTAAAGTCCCTACAGTAAGGCTGACCTATATGGTTAAAAAAAAAAAAAAATACAGTGCAATTATTTTGACAGATACTGATTGTGTTTTGCATCTCATATTTCATTTTCACTTGAAAAGCTAAAAAAATGTAGATTTTGTTGGGGTCTGTGCCAAACAAAGCTATTTTTTTTAACATCTGAAGAACACTTTGTAGGGCAGGACATCTCTGTAGCGCCGCAATACTTCATTTATAGACGGAGTCAAGGCCAACATCTTTAAAAAAAAAAAAAAAAAAGCTGCATGTGCATGTTTGCACCTGAAGTTGGGCTGTATTAAGCATCCTGATGCAGTGGGCAGGTACTTAGTATGTTCACATTTCATTTTTATCAAGCTTTTAGATCAGAAAAGGTTGTTGTGTGTATGGCTGCCAGATATCACCATTCAACCCACAAAGATGTGGAAATCTACTGGATTCTCTCAGATTCAGAGCAACAGGAGGAAAAGGGGGCTGCAGGCGATATAGAGGGTCGACTGGACAGAGAAGAGAGTAAGAAAGCCAGGTGTCTGTAGTGTGATTCTCTGCAATTTCTGTCATGTCTCCAAAATGCATGCACATCTGTCTACATCATCCTTGTTTCCAAACTCTGAAGGGGTCTGTAAAGGTATGTTGTCACACTTTTTTACCTTCATCCATCAAGTCAAGCTTCTCGTGTTTCAGTTAATAGTTGAGCCTTTCCCTGAACTGTGATGAGATGTCATGACATGGCAAACTGGCAGGTTCTGTGGGATGCTTTTGTATTTGCCAAACTGTGTATGTTTTGTTTTTATAATCACTTGTTACTGTGTCAGATAAACCAGAATTGTGTGTGTTTTTTTTTTCTTCTGGTTGTGATGACTGGTGTCCAGTTGGTGCCTGTTGGCTGACGATAGCAGCACATTTAGCTGCAGTGCTGTGGTCAGCCTGTCAGTCTGGAGGGAGGCAGGAATGGGGCGTGGAGTGGACGGCTGAGATTTGAGTGACTGATGAAAGTCTAATCTAAGTCTCCATGTGCCTCGAGTCTGCTGCTGTGTCAAGGTTTTTCCTCTGCCTCGCTGCGTCCCTTGGTTTATCATCCTTTGCCTGTAGTGTTTCATAAAGTATAATAAATAAAACTACCGCAGTATCTGATCTGAGAAATGGTTACCATACAGGAGTTTTTCCAAGATTGGTGCTTTATTTAACTTCAGCGTTTTGTATCAGTTTACTGTCGTCTTGAGTAAAATTCACATTGGGGATCGTAAACCACTGCAAAAACTATTTTACACACAGGTTGATCTGAGATTTTGCCATAAAATCAGCTTTATACGTTTTTCTAGACAATTTTAGATCATCAAATGCGTTCTCTCCTTCTCAAATCTGTCAGTGTGATGATTGTGCAATTTTGCTGCAAGCATGTGAGAACAGGTAGGGACCGGAAAGTATGCCCCATTGGAAGCATGTTTTCATAGTTTAATTTCTCCAGCTGGAAAAGTTTCTGACTGCTAAAATCTAAATTTCATACAATAGTAAATGCATTTAAAATATAGTGGTGTTTACCCTGTGGTTTTTGCTTCTGTTGCACACTTTTTTGTCTTGATTTAGAATTTAAACTGGGATGCTTTGGCTGATATCTGTACCAAAGTCAAACTTAAGCTCTTATGATATTATTTGGTCAGGCTTTATTGATAGGCATAGTGTAGAATGTTGTGTTGTTTTGGCTTTGCAAGAGTAGTGCCACTAAAACATGGACCAGTAGTGCCAGGTGGCTGTAAACCAGTAACACCTATGTGTGTATGTGTGTGTGTGCGTGTGTATGTTTCATATGTGTATGTCATATGCATATCTAAATATAGCAAGTGTAATATGGGTCAACAGCATCATGCCATAAATACACGTACATGGCACAGACTTACAACAGTAGAAGTGGCACAGCAGCATCACGCAGGCACAAAGACACATAGAAAGCATTTGGCTCAGTGTTTGGAGGCGGTGGCGGCGTCAAGGTAACGTCAGCACTGGCAGGAAGTAAACAGAGCAGGTCAGATCACTTCCTCCCCTCTCTCATTTACAGACCATCACACTCGGGTCACATCCTGGCTTTCTGGCCTTAATGGTGACGAACGGGCAGAGACGGGGGCAGCAGCGCTTCTAAATATAGCCATGCTGCTTGCATGTCAACAATAATGACCTCCGCACCCCACCAACACACACACACACACACTCAGTCTTTCAATTTCTCTTGTTTTCTGTTGAGCATTCCCTGTTGAGCATTTTCTGTTTCACATGTCAGACCATGGTGCTTAATTCTCAATTTTATATATCTGATATGCATATATGTGTATATTTGCACACATGACATACAGTTCCTGTCCCAAAAAAATAAAGAAAGGAAATAAAGTGAATTTTGGTCATAGGGTTAAATAAAACCTTTCAAAATCAAAGCCCGGCCACGTGCTCCTGGGATTCAAAGGGTTAATGGCGTCTGCCTTCACATTCTGGCTGAATTCAGGCAGCGCTCAGATTGGCTATTTGGCTTTCGTGCCAGTGTTGTGTCTGGCTGTTTTCTATGCTAATGATGCTCAGCCACACTTGTGACAGTTGTCTCTCAGGTGAATGATGTAAGATTTAATTATTGCCATGGCAACGTTGACAAAGGATGACAAGACGCATGCAAGCTTTCATGCCCTGGGCTCTGATTTTTATACCATATATATCCGTGTGGTCCCGATAAGAATAGACAAAATGCAACTCCATGCAGCTTTTTGTTGTTTACACTGATTAGACAACACAAAGTGTGTCATATGGACGGTAAAAATTGGAGTTTCCTATTTTCCATTGTTTTTTTTTAGACTCTTTCCCTCTCTTTCTCCTTCCCTCCCTGTAACTTAAAAGAAGTTGACGCTGCAGTTTGGCATTCGTTTACTTCCTTCTTGTGTCCTGACTGTGGGGATGAAATTACAGAGTTAGCCCTGCCAATTAGTCTTAATGATGTGGCTGTGTCATTAATGCCACTTTAAAGCCACGCCATCTGAGGCCAGTTCCTCTTGGGATAGTGTTGCAGTCGTGACCTAACCTCCCTAATTCACACACACTACGGTTTAGTGTTTGTTCAGGACCATTATCAGAGTTTTGGGAAGAATGCCAGTAATTGAGAGATTAAATTTTCAGCAGCCGGTATGTGCTAATGTTTTTATTTATTGATTTATTTTAATTTTAAGTGCGACTGGTTCTCTTTTCTGAATAATGAATTCACTCATTAAAATAACAACAACCGGTGCGTTCTGGTGGCATGTTTAATCAAAAGGGGGACAGAGGGTGATTTGGTTATTGACTTGGAAAACTGAATGGAAGTCAGAAGTCAGTCATATTTCTACTCTCTAGCTATTTATTGTACAATTTTGCGAGCGTGTGCTTACCATCAAATATATATAGTCAGCAAAGTAAATGAGCCTGGCTCGTGGAGTTATCAAGGATATTTACTTGTCTTACTTTTGCAGACTGAGATGTGTCAGTCGTGCAATCTGCCTGACAATTTGTGTATTGGCAGAATGTCTAAAAGCGTGGCCGTGTGGCCATCAAGCCTGTCTGTAGCCAGAAGGACACAGGTTTGATCCCCACACTAGCTCATGTTTTTGTGTGGTTTCCTGTTAACGGCTCCTTGAGCAGGACAGTGAATCCTACCTGGTCCCTTATTGAAAGTCTGGATGAAAGATTTGGCTGATTGCCTAAATGTAAACATTTTATTGGTCTCTAATGGCGGAGAAAAAACATTCAGCAGTGGCGTCTGGGTGGGACATCAGCTGGAGGCTCTTTGACGGGACTGCGAGGGGAGCTGAGGATGTTGTGAAGTGGACTAATCTGTCATTAGTTCTGTGACGTCAGGATCTGGCCAGCTTGCTGACCGCAGACTCGGATAAACCCATACAGCCTGGTGAACTACTAACACTGTACCAGCTACAGTGAGCAGTCTGCGATGTTATGAGCTGACTTTTGATTTGGAGGTTTGAAATACATATGGAGGAACAGCAGGTTTTGCAAAGCATCAGGGTTTATCGTCAGAAACGGAGATGCACATGATTAATTGGCCACTGACTGGAAACTTTGTGAGACTCTGCTCCTCAAGACGTGTCTGACGTGAGGAGGTGTTATTAAGTGCAGTGACTGTGGTGGAAAAGTTTGCTGCGTGAGAACAAATCAAAGGACTTTGAGAATCATTGATTTAATTCACCACTCATTGACTCACCACCATAGAGGTATTTTTTATGCAGACAGTTATTGTTAAGAGTTTGCACTTACGTTTTATCTGGAAAAGAGAGATCTTTTGTTTCAGTACGGGGGAAAACTAAACTTATTTCTGCTGAAACTTTTAACTGTAATTAAATAAAGTTTAATGTTAAAAATACATATATATCACAGCTGTTAATGATGCTAAACTAATGAATATCAGTTTTGGTATTGGTGTTTGCCAGAAAAATGCAACCAGTGCATCCCTACTCAGAAAGTACCATTAAAGGAGGATTCAACTGCATGTGTGAATCATAATGTTTTACCTTGACATTTTTCCCCTTTCCTTGCCCTCTGCAGGTCATCTAGTGAGGAGTGCCCAGGCTTTTAGGTGGAGGCGTGGCAGACAGCGCCACCCAGGCCTGTGGAGGGGGACTGCATCCCATCTCAAAGCCAACGACTTGATTCTCGAAGGTCTAGTGCCGCTGCCAGATGGACTAGGCACTCTGAGAGCAGAGTGACTCAGGGCAGAACCAACCGCGGAGAGGAGCCGGGGGGGAGAGCGCTCACCGGAGCAGGAAAAGGGAGGGCATTGTTCAGTCGGGAGACAGGGAGAGGAGAGAAAGGTGTCAGGATGTCGTCCAACAGGACCCAGAACCCCCACGGACTGAAACAGATAGGGCTGGACCAGATCTGGGACGACCTGCGGGCTGGCATCCAGCAGGTCTACACACGGCAAAGCATGGCCAAGTCGCGCTACATGGAACTCTACACGTATCCCACATGCTATGAAATTTGGGGTCGGGGTTGATGCTGTGTGTTGTGGTGATGGTCTTGCATGCTGTGTGTATTTCCCATGCTAATATGCAAATTCTAGGCCTAAAGAAGAGAGTACAGAGTTTATTTAATTGTTTTTTATCGGGTCAGAGTGCTGTGTGCAGGTCTGGAAACAAGGTTTTTTTTTTTTTTGTTTGTTTTTTTTTGCTCGCCAGCCGCATCAACTTGTACTTCTCAACCTTTAGCAGCCACTTCCCCTTTTTTAACAAACAACTACCTTTGTGGTTACCTGCCTTAGTTTCTAGTGAAGTAGACACATTAACCACAGCTAACATTTACTCAGATTTTGCTTGTGGTTGGAGTTAATTTCCACCTACGCTGTGTGTGGTATATGATAGTTCTAGCCCTACACTGCTATTACCTTGTTTCTTAGGCATTCTGGCGTGTTTGTTTAAAGCTGTGTATCCAGGTAATGAGCTATAGCCAAAGGACACAATAGGGCACAGTCCTGGTGCAAACAGAGAATTTTTTACCTCACTTTAATAACATACTTTGTTGCTGTGCAGGATCCCAGATCAAATTCTAATCAAATTGCATGCAGGAGAGAGTATTTATTTACATCTTCAGTGCAATTTTTCACCAAGAAGTTGTTTTCCAAGGTTTGTTCCACATTTACTGCAATATTAATCAATAGAATTGCAGTGTAATTGTCATTATCATGCAGCCCTGGTGTGGAGATTTACTGCTGTGTTAGTTATAGTGAATGTGGCTGACAGTTGTTGTAGCTTTCATGCTACTTTTAGGACATTGTGCTGGTGGCTGATTTCCCCAGGGTACCCTTCAAGCTAAATTAGATTGGGGGGGAAGTCAGCAGCAACCCAAACACTGGTCAGTTTTTTGATGATTGGTAAGGTTGTCTAGTCCACCAGCAGGTATGCAAGGTAACAATCACCATCAACAGTAATTTTGTTAGTGCCAAAGTGAAGGTTGCTTGTGAATCTTGTGATTTAGGCGCTGTGGCAGCAGGTGGGCAAAAAAGTAATTTTCCTGCCCTACACACACACACACACACACACACACACACACACAAACACACACACACACACACACACGCAAACACACAGACTCAATAAAACACACATTACGCAGGTGGATGTATGAAGAGCTCAGACAGCACACTCTGTTGTTTTGACAGCCTTTCTTCCTCTTCCTCAACCCTCCAGCCCTCAGTCTTTATAGCGGTATAGGTCGCCAATATTTACCTCTAGTGAAGCACTTAATGAATGCAGCCATATAAGCTGGAACCTGTTCATTCCCACCAGACGTGCACGGTTCACTTAACAAGACATTTTCGAGGCAACTTTTCCCGTGCAGTCGTGCAGAATTAACAGCGCTAATTTGAATTGCATTTGGTGGCTGGCATTTTAGCCCATTAGGGCCTTTTCAGCTCACACCCTTGCCCTTGGATTGCTGCTAGCTTGGCCATAGTGATGAGCCAGACTTCATGAAGGAAAGAATAGTCAGTTTTACATTACATTTTACATTTGCATAGTTAAAGACGCAAAAGCAGAATAAGTTTCAATTCCTAGAACATCTCATTCCTGCAACAGTTTCAAATAACATTTCAATACAAGCAAAAAAATAGTGAGAAATGCAGTGTATCTTCTTGTTGGTTGCTTGTCAAGGTGATCTATGTGATGAATTTTAGTTAAACTAGTATTCAAGCTTAATCCCAGTTAATAATCGCTTCACACATAAATCATTGACATCCAAAGCATGTCTGTGATGTACAGTGTCTGTGTTTATGCCTTAACTTGCCTCCTCCTCTCAGACATGTATATAACTATTGTACCAGTGTCCACCAGTCCAGCCAGGGCAGGGGCTCTGTGCCCCCCGCCAAGCCCTCCAAAAAGACCACCACTTCAGGAGGCGCCCAGTTTGTAGGCCTGGAGCTCTACAAGAGACTCAAGGAGTTCCTCAAGAACTACCTGACCAGCCTGCTCAAGGTGAGTCTGCACGTTTCAGCCGTCTCGATTGGGAAATTAATACCTTTTCACGAGCCACACGGGTTTTCTTTGTCTCATCAGCAAAGTTTGCATTATTTATAGATGTCATGGTCATGGAGATCCAGCCAAACCCAAAACCTCAAAACACACACGTACAAGATACTGACTTGCTCGTTCTTAGTCTGACTCTGCTTCCATATCCATCTTTTCTCCCACCCCTTCTTCCTCTCACACCTTTGTTCTGTTCCCTGCTTTTATCCTTCCCTCCCTCCTTTACTTCCATTGCCCCCAGGATGGAGAGGATCTGATGGATGAGTGTGTGTTGAAGTTTTACACTCAGCAGTGGGAGGACTATCGTTTCTCCAGTAAGGTCCTCAACGGCATCTGCGCCTACCTCAACCGCCACTGGGTCAGACGGGAGTGTGACGAGGGACGCAAGGGCATCTACGAGATTTACTCTGTAAGCAAGCAAGCCCTGCTGTCCACAGGGCACCACTTTTTAAAAAAAACAACAACAGAAAAAAACAAAATATATGTATTCATTTTTTAAGCCAGCAGAACTAAACAGATGCTTGTGGGCAGCGGCAGTTGCAGCGCCCTGTCATTGTCAAGCGACTGTAGAAAATCCATTTGAAGTGCGGTGCTGTTTTATATGGAGGCTGAGCGTGGCTACAGTGCAGGAGGAGAGAAAAACTGAAAACACGATTTGGCATATTGAGGATACAGACTTGCATTGAAATACATCCTGTGCCCTCGTTTTGATTCATTGGAGCACCCGAGACAAATTAAAAGGATTAGTTTGGCTTTATTGACACGTGTAGTGTTGCTAATGATAAAGATGCATGGACATCGTCGCTATAAGTGATTCCTGTGGCTGGAGTTGTGGTGAACTGTCGGAGTGAGCAGGAAGCTAAATGAATAGCAGTCAGCAGCTAATAGCTAACATTAGAAGCCATAAAAAACTAATTAAAATTGTTTAAACCATCCACAACAATGATGCAATCCAGTGCTTATCGCTCCGATTAGACAAACAGTGTATTATGGAGCTCTGTTCACTGAGTGATGTCAGTGTAGTACTGTACAAGTTGTCCCTCTTAGAAGCTCTTCTCCTAGCTGAACTGATGGGTGGAGTGATACGTAAACACATTGCAGTTCCATTCGTCTGTCAGCAAAATAGTAATAAATCCAAACTGTCGCTGTAATTGAGCGTGCATGCTGTAAGAAACACGCTCTGTATTTGAAACAAAGCCGTGAGTTCCCAGGCTGATCAGTGACAAATAACCCCTGTGGTATCTTTAATGCGGGACAGGAAAGCACCCACCTACAAATGACACACTATAAAGCAAGTTTCCGATTGAACTGGTTTCTGAGATTGTGTAGGCATAATTTATGGTTCATTTTCGTGGCCTTTTATTAACCTTCTCCACCTCTGCAACCCCCCCATCCCTTCTCTTTTCTTTCAGCTGGCACTTGTAACCTGGAGGGAGTGTTTATTCAGACCCCTCAACAAACAGGTGGGTGTGACTCCAACAGACCTCCACATGGTAAATTCATCTACCAACTACAGTTCTTTATGTTTGTTTGTCCTCAAGTGGAAAGAATAAAAACACAGTGATATAAACTCTGAAAAAATAGACATCCTCTTTTTTATTATAATTTTTTTTACCTCAAGTCCATACTTTGTTCTTTTTTTGTCACCAAAAATTCAGTTTAATCGCTGTAGAGATGAATATTCTTGGCAAACTAATGTGTTTGTCTTTACTCTCCAGGTGACAAACGCTGTTCTGAAGCTGATAGAGAGAGAGAGGAACGGCGAGACCATCAACACCAGACTGATCAGCGGTGTCGTCCAGTCTTACGGTATTTACTCTGCATCAGCTCTCATACACACAAACCAGGAGGCCAGGCCTATAGCGGGGAATTGTTTTAGCAGCAGACCGTTTGTATTGAGTTTTTAGAATTAACATCGATGTGATAACCTTTTGTAATTCATTGTTTTGACAGTTTTCAGTTGTAGTTGTCCAGTTTATTTATTTATGACAGTTTCCCTACAGTGTTGAATGTAAATGTGGTTTTACATGTGTTACTGCTTTTGTATTGTGCTGAAGTAAAATTACACAGCTATTTTGGTATAATCATACTGCAGTTTTACTTTCCATAGTTAATGATAGGATATTGTTAATATTGAAATTCTGTTTCACTGTTGTTGTTTTTGAAATTGTATTTGGGCCTGATATGCAAACTTTTGTATTGATGCTGCTAATTAGTTGACATTTTGTTATTATTCGCTATTGATCCTTTTTCCATCTTCATGCCATAGATTTACCCTTGACAGCTTAAACAGCGTTAATGAGATCAAGAGACACTTAAGACCTGACACCCAAACAAAGTCTCTAAGTGAGGATGAACCACTGCAAGCCACCTAGTAGCAGGAGAACTCAGAGATACCTTATTGCCTTGTGAGATTCAGTTAAATGAATCTTACACTGTGCAGCAGTTTGTGCAAAGAAAGTAAAATTTCTTTTCAGGTTTTCCTGACTGTTTCTATGTCCCTGTGGTAACTGATTGGCTGATATCCAGTATTTAATGAAACTCCAGTATTGTCCTGATGTATTGGTCTAAACCTAATTAAAACATTTAATTTAATTTGAAACTCTTGTGGGAGTTGAACGTAGTTGAGATTGTTGCCGAAGTGGGGTAAAAGCATAAGTTTGTCAAATCACAAAGACACATAATCATACTCAGTAATTGTGAACCTGTAATCTATTCAAATAATTTGGATTATCCTGCAGTCCAGGCCTGAAGATGTCCCCACATGAACCTGCTAGTCAGATTAGCACCTGGACCAGCAGTTTGTAATGAGTGTTTGTGAATCGTCCCCTGTAATGGATGAGGACTGACGGTGTGTCGTGTTGTCTCATCTCTCCCGCTCCCTCCCTCTCAGTTGAGCTGGGCCTGAACGAGGAGGACGCCTTCGCCAAAGGCCCCACGCTGTCCGTGTACAAGGAGTACTTTGAATGTCAGTTCCTCACCGACACAGAGCGCTTCTACACCCGGGAGAGCACAGAGTTCCTCCAGCAGAACCCCGTCACCGAGTACATGAAGAAGGTAGGCGGCAGCAGCGATTGTTTTGTGGAGTGGCCATCGACTCACTCTCGACACATTCTGGAAACTACACAGAGGAGAGAGAATAACGCCAAGCACCTTACGCCACCGACAGCAGATCTGTATTAAAGCCAGGAAAGAACACTTTTTAGCTCGCAATAATCTGGAGAAATCTGAAATAGTTTTTGCGTCAAATTGTTTACCATCCACACTGTTGCTCCATAACGTCCTCAAAAAGTGTATTACTTTGCCTGGCATGTTGATTTTTTTTGGTTTGAGCCAGGATCACATGAACATCAGATAATGCGTCATATGTTAGTAATCCCTCTGTTTTCCGTGTTTTGGATGCCATGCTACAATGCAAAAGTGGAGTTTTTAAAATGTATTCACTTGAGAGAGTGTTCTCAGAAAGCCAATTTTTACTGGTGGACAAAAACTCAATGTTAATGTGGATAGAAGGGCAGAATGGAGAAACAAAGATGCATCTTGAAATTTCTCTGGATTGCTGTGAACTTGGCCTTAGGTAAATTTTGGGATTTACCAACCGCTGTAGACTACACTGTCATTCCACTGTTTCATCGGCCAGCTTGGTTTTTAAGGTAAAACAAAAAGAAAAGATTGATGATTATTTTGTAATTCAGCATCCTAAAGATGAGAGTTTATCATGTTAGACATGACATTTAAAAAAAACAGCTGCAGTAGAGGTGGACTGAACATATTGAAGAATAAGTGTCTATGATCCAAATGCAGAGCTCCTGTTGGCTTGAAAGACTTCTCACCATGAGTTGAGTGTTTACACATGTTTGAATCATGTTTACCTGTCTGTGTCAGGCGGAGGCCCGTCTGCTGGAGGAGCAGCGGCGTGTCCAGGTTTACCTCCACGAGTCCACCCAGGACGAGCTGGCCAGGAAGTGCGAGCAGGTCCTGATAGAGAAACACCTGGAGATCTTCCACACCGAGTTCCAGAACCTGCTGGACGCCGACAAGAACGAAGGTGAGGCCGCGTTTTCGTCTGTGTCATTTGTGTAAAGCTCTTATTATCCACAGAGGCTGAACAGCAGCAGAATGAACTCAGATTCCTCGCATACCAACATACAAGCCAGCGGTAGTAAAATTGTCTGATGCAAGGAACATTCCAGTGTCCCTACGATGATCACTGTTTTAGAGCAAAGGGCCAGGTTAAGAAAGGAGAAAAGGTGTAGTTTACTCAGTTATTTGTAAACAACATGGGCGGTTTCGCTAGAAGTGGAGGAGGATGTAAGTTCAGGAAGAGGATCATGTGATTTGGGGGAAGAGTCGCACGTCATGTTTGTTCAAGAGATTACTTGTTATTTTCACATCAGCTGGGTTTCCATCCCAGTGCTTGTGAGAGTTATGATGCAGAGAATTGGAAAGACAGGCAGAATGGAAAGATACATGTGGATTTTGTATTTTGTATTTTTTTTTTTACAAGGTTTTATGAGGGGTTTATAATTTCAACCATGTTTTTGTCATTTGTATCATGTATGGAAAGATTCACATCTAAAGAAACATATGTGAAGAAATACTCTTTAAAAACAAACAATGGACATGTGTTTGGTGTGTAGCGCTGTAGCATAAAGACTACATTTTTAGAGATGTGAAGAAACTTATCTACTTTGGATAAAATGTGCTAAATAGTCAGGTGGAAACACAGCTAGTTTAACTAGTCTAACCGCTGTTAACCCTGTTGTCGTTCCTGCTGTCAGACCTGGGTCGGATGTACAACCTGGTGTCACGGATCACCGACGGCCTGGGCGAACTGAAGAAGCTCCTAGAGACCCACATCCACAACCAGGGCCTGGCCGCCATCGAGAAGTGTGGAGAGGCTGCGCTCAATGTACGCCACAGTTTAGTAACACCTGGGACACAAATAAATGTCTCTTTTGCATCCACTCACACCACTTTTCCACCTCGACAGCAGTTCACACCGCTGGACTTTACCATGAGAATTAAAATGAAGCCACAGTCATTCTTTTGTGAGTCTGGGAAAATAAAAAAGTCTAGACTCTTTGCAGTAAAAGGAGCAGTGTGAAGGATTTAGCGGCATCTAGTGGTCACAAGGCAGAATGCAACAAAACACCAGTCGCCTCCCCCCTCCCTTCCCCGAGGCTACGGAGGGATGCTGAGTCTGTCTCTTTCAACAGCAGTAAATTAAGGCATCGTCGTCTAAGATGTTTAACCTGCAAAACATTTTATGTTAACTTACACATAAGAACATCAGCTGTGGGTGTGGTTTTTATATAAGCCAGTACCGGTTTCTACCACACCCGCACATGTACTTTGACATTTCCTTCATGTGTTTTGTCTTTTTGCGTGTGAAACAGATGAACTGTGTGTGTGTGTGTCCCGTTCTCTTTTTGCCTCATTGTGTTTTCGTTTCTTCAGCTCTTCCTGCTCTTGTTGTGGTGTAGATGTGATCCACCATGAACACAACCTCAAGCAAAACAAACTCCTTTTGGTGGCAATTCCAGCAATTCCTGCTTTTCAAACGTGTCAAAGCAACATGGCAGCTCACCTAAAACCAATACTTGTGCTTATGTAGATTAAAAAGACGCTATGATTCTTCATTTCTAGGTTTTATACACTATTACATCCCATTTCTGCCTTTGATTCAGTTTTAATCCTACACACTGTACCATTAACATGAGTATTTGTTTATGCAGCCACTGTTTGGCACATGCCTGAAATGTGGGGAAAGCAGGACATGTACACACTGAGCAAGCTGTCGGAGCTCGGTTTAAGGAGCTGAGTGATGTGTAACCAGAAATCTGTCTTGTGTCCCCTGCCAGGACCCCAAGGTGTACGTCCAGACCACCCTGGACGTCCACAAGAAGTACAACGCCTTGGTCATGTCAGCCTTCAACAACGACGCCGGCTTCGTGGCCGCCCTCGACAAGGTCAGCAGTCTGGGAGTAAACTTTGAACATGACAAGCTGAAGACAAGTTTTGTTTTCCTAGCATGTCTCTCATCACTGATGCTTCAGTTTCTCGCTCTATTTACTCAACCTCAACACTTACCACTGTTGGTTTGTTGATCAGGGAAGTGAAGTTTATGCTGTTAGAGGTCAGCAGGTCTGCTCAACGCCTGAAATCATGCAGAAAATGACAGTTCACCTCCTTCTCTTAAGGATGCAGCAATAACTGCTTTATCGCTGTTGATTCTTTATGACTCTTGTAGTTTAAGGATAAACTGTGACACGTGTTTGAGTTTTTGATCCTGCTCTCTTCTCTCAGGCTTGTGGACGTTTCATCAACAACAACGCCGTCACCAAGATGGCCCAGTCCTCCAGCAAATCACCTGAACTACTGGCCAGATACTGTGACTCTCTGCTTAAGAAGAGGTGTGTGTGTGTGTGCATGTGTTTTCAAAATGCAAACATTAATTGGGGTTATTATAAGCTGCTATTAGCTGAGTATGAAAAACTGATCTATGTAATGTGTGTGTGTTCTGTAGTTCCAAAAATCCAGAGGAGGCAGAGCTTGAGGACACACTCAACCAAGTGGTAAGACACTTTGACTTGTGTGTGTGTGTGTCTGTCTGTGTGTGTGTGAGAATGTATTTGCATGAGTGCACAGAGAACCAGTTCAGTTTATATGAAACTGCTTTATTTTTCAGCATTTCACTCTGTAATACTGTTTAAAATACACACATATAAAAGAAAATCTAAAAAACAAACAAAAAACTGTCTTAAAAAAGTGGAAGCTTGCTCGCTATTTTAAAAAAAAAATAAGATTATCCTCCAGATGACCTTGATAATCATACGCTCCAGTCTCCTCATTGTGCTCTTTTGCTGGCATGTCAGCGCAAACAGAGCAGCTGTGACTCGGCAGACAGCTTCTTTTATTGTTTAATTATGTATTATTTATCCACTCTGGTAGAAAAAAAACCTGCAACAGAGGTGACGAGTATAATTAGTCAACTTCAGCCTTTTTTTTTTTTTTTTAGCTCATTTGTATTCTTGCAGCTTCATGCATTTTTACACAGTGGTAGCTGAACTGGGACTGTACTGCTGGGGATGGTGTTGGTAACCTGGTCATGTCCGTAAAAAAAATTTAATTTTGCAAATATCAGGCCTTAAAAGCCATTAAATGGTCCTAAATTGGACTTTGTGAGGACTTAATTTCATCTTGACACTTTTTTATCTAATTTCGGTTATCCATGTATTTCTGTGTACTTCTTGTAGAGTAACTCAGCTCACTGTATACTTACGTGTGTGTGTGTGTGTGTGTGTGTGTGTGTGTGTGTGTGTGTGTGTGTGTGTCTTCCTCTCTCAGATGGTTGTGTTCAAGTACATCGAGGACAAAGACGTTTTCCAGAAGTTCTACGCTAAGATGCTCGCCAAA
>OMLB01043896.1:3098-13615 GCA_900302555.1 Myripristis jacobus | reverse complement strand
CGAGCACAAAACACCTGAAGGTAAGATGGTATTCAGCCAGCATGCCTGTAGGGTAGTTGGTGAAAAGTGACAAGCTGATGAATCTTCTCACATAGCTTCTTTTGTTAATCCATTCCCTTGTCATTCCTCAGTAACAGTATCTTGGTAGTTGAGTAATATTTTATTATGTTGCCATTAATGCCTTTGCTGCGGTCACCTAGCGGTGTCAAATCTATGTCTTCCTCTCCTCCAGTCTCGTTCTCTTGGCCGTGCGGCAAACAAGGCTGACACACGGGTCAGTGAGCTGCAGGGTCTGATCGAGGAGCTGCAGTGGGACATGGAGAAGATCCGACGCCGAGAGAACCGACTCAACGCACACCTGAGTGAAATACTAGAGAGGGTGAGGACATTCTGCTCTGTCTGTTAGTGTATCAGTCAGTGTGTGTGTGTGTATCAGTGTCATTGTCAATACAAAATGTAATTTTCATGTTTTTGTGTTACTGTAAATCTCTCCTCTCACACATCCTAGGTGAACAGTAAAGGCTATAAGGTGTGCGGGGAGGCCAGCAGTGTTTGTGGGACCATTACTATTAACAAGAGAAAGGTACTAGTTTGATTCACAGTGTTGATCAATCAAAACTGATTCCAGATGTATTAGATGCCATTAAATTCTCGAATTGGTCGTTCTGTTTTGCCATTCATTGCGTGAATTCCCGTTTGTTTTTGGAAATCCAGTTTGAGGAAATGAACAGTGAGTTGGAGGAGAATCGGGAGCTGGCAGACAACCGTTTCAGTGAGCTACAGAAGCTGCAGCAGGACCTGCAGAACGTCAACCAGGAGAACAACAGCATGAGGGTAGAGTCTATGGCCTTTCTCACACACCGTCTGCCTTGGGTGTGAGAGATGTGTAGTCTGTTTCGCTCAGAGGCATTTCATTCAGAATATGACAGATTCTGAGATTACTAAATTTACAGAGACTGTGTTTATACAAGTTTAAAAAGTCATGGTTGTGGTTAAAGCTAACCCTCTCTCTTCATCAGGCGGAGTTGTTGAGTCGAGCGGAGGGCGTGGTGAAGGACAGTTCAGAGTATCGCTGTCTGCAATCCCAGTTCTCGGTGCTCTACAATGAGTCTCTGGTCCTCAAGGCCCAGTTGGACGAGACGCGCACCCGCCTCAGCACCACAAGGACTGCGTGCCTTCGCCAGCTGGAGCACATGGAGGTGTGTGTGTGTGGGAATTTTTGAGAGAATGATTTTGGTGCACTTGCATGTGGTTCATGAAAGAATGTGTGTTTATCTGCTTTTCTGTCTCTCTGTCGCCTCTGTCCCTCTCTGACCCTGATCCCCCGTGTGTGCAGAATGACGAGGTGGCCCTGCAGAGGAAGGTTCGCACAGAGGTCTTTCAGCTTGAGGACACACTGGCCCAAGTCAGGAAGGAGTATGAGATGCTGCGTATTGAATTCGAGCAGACTCTTGCTGCCAATGAGCAAGCAGGTAACCAACCAGACCAGCCACTAGATATGTTCAACAAAGAGGCGGATCAGTGGGATTTGCATTGCTTTGAACAGGAAGCCTGTTTGGGAAATAATGGCTTCATGGCTTGAAACCCTTGCTGACAGCCACCTTGTTCTCTCAGGCCCCATTAACAGGGAGATGCGTCACCTGATTAGCACTCTACAAACCCACAACCAGCAGATGAAGGGAGAGGTGGTGAAATACAAGTTGAGACTGAGAGAAACGCAGGCTGAACTCAACCAGGTGTGTCAGAGCGAGATGTTGATGCCCGTGCAATAATCACCTCCTTCACCATGAACAATAAAAGAATGAAAATGATTAAAAAGCAGGTTATACTTGTGTGTTGAATTGTTGCCATTGTAGCCCGTGCGGTGTATTTACAGCTCCTCGTTAGAGTATCTGTGTGCACACTGAGCCGCTTACTGAAACAAATCGCTGTGTCAAGAGAACAGATAAAAATGGAAGCAGTTCTGTTTACCTTATCTGAAACAGTTAACTCCCAGACACAGTGGCGTTGTCCAAAGCGATGTTTTGGGACATTTCTCACCATGAATTTAATGACATTTTGCAGTTTGTATAATTTTGGGAATAGTTGGCAACATGAGAACATATTTTCAGACTTCCTCATTTCCAGAGCAAGAGAGACAGCATCTGGCGTCATGTTGTCCTCACTCTCACAAAACATGGTACAAGTACAAACCATTCTAGCAGATCAATCGCAGACCACGTGGCCTTGTGCTGTCTCGTGTTGTGCGCAGTTACATTTACGGTGCATGTAAGCTACAGCGGCAGCATCTGCAGGCGACACAGGAGCTGCAAAAATCTATGGCAACATTTTGACATTATGAAGTATAGATTAACCTTAAGGTTCATTTTTTCCTTCCGATTTTATGAGCACTTGCACTTTAACAGGAAGAGTGAAGGACAGCTGCACTTCACCCATAAACTCTTGACTCTCATTTCTGGCTCCCATAGGTCCGCGCTATGAAGGGCAGCACCATCCTCCAGTCTCAGTCGAGCACAGAGATGGACGTAAAGGAGGAGACGACCTCTCCGTCCATCCCTGCCATCTCTGGGGATCCCACAGTCAAGACTGAGTCTGACAACGGCTCCACCACACCCAGCAGCACCGGTAACTATCTGTAAATGCATCACAGTTCATTAGATTAAGTGTCTTTTTTGAATGATTTTTTTTCTTTTGCTGTGTTTTAGATGAAATTGGCCGTCTTCCCCACCTTCCCCCCACTCTTCTGTCTTATCACTGTGAAAACTAATGACAGCAAAAACGCCCAACAAAGAGAAGATAACAGTTGTGCTCTGATAGCCACCGAGTGTTGATGAGGCATGATGCTTGAACCAAAATCTGTCTTGTCTCCTCCCGCCCGCTTAACCTCACGTTACTGTTTCTCTATAGGTGTCACAGTGAAAATAGAGCCTGGGACAGAGGCCGAGGCAACAGTGAAGGAAGAGGAGAAAGAGGAAAAGAAGGAGAAAGAGGAGAAGAAAGAGAAGGAAATTATAAAGAAAGAGGAGAAGGAAAGAGAGCGAGAGAAGGAGCGAGAGAGGCCAACCCGAAGTAGTGGGGGCAGCGCCGTGGTGAAGGAGGAGAAGGAGAAGCCAGGGAGCAGTAACCAATCAGAGGAGTCGGTCGGGGAACGTCCGTCAGTGGTTGGAGGGCCAAAGAGGAAGGAGATGGAACAGCTGAAGATTGTCCGTGCTGAGCTCAAGTAAGTCCCAAGACACGTTTTAAAAACGTACTTTATTCTTTTTAATTTGCGCAAAATAAATGTGAGAGGAAACAAGGCAAGAGGAAGCAAAGAACCTGCATTCAGGCCCTTATGTCAACACTGCTGAAGTGTCCTTGAGCAAATCACCGAGGCCCTGATTTACTAAGAAACTGCAGAGGTAACCAAACATGCAAAGCCTCCGCAATGAAGGGGAAAGCACTGTGACTTTTGCACGTGCCATGTTGAAACACAAGCTGTCTGTACCAGTGTTCCTCATCCACATGTAGAAAATGGTTTTGCACACACTCATTGCCGAAGGGATTTGACTTTGAGGTTTTGCATCACATACCTGGGAGAAAACCTTACAATGACCTTATTTTTCAACTGATAGATTTTTACCATGACAGCTGTTACCCACTGCAAGAAATAGACGTCATTGCCAACAAGTTGCAGAGCAGATTTTCTGTCAAAGATCTTTTTTCCTCAAGCACCAAGTCCCAGGTATTACTCAGAGATTAACCGAAGACTCAGCTGATATTAGATCTTTTCAGTAATATAAACACTGATGTAGAAAAGATAACACAAATCTTTTTTGGACTGTAGGAACTTAGCAAAGCATGCCGCACAATGAGTTCTACTCCACGGCTTTTGGAATGGTTTCCATAAGCTACAACACGGTTCCGGATAAAGTTCAAGGAATCTTGGCTCTGCTTCGGGGGGGGTGACACTGAAACCTGAGTACTGGCAACCTTTAGGAGGAGCTAGCAGTGGTGTTGAAATTGATTAGTCATGCATCAGCGTAACAGTCGCTACCATCAGAGTACTACCATAAAAGAGCCATTACACACAGCCAGCATCAAATAACGCGCAGCAAAATCAAACAGCAAAACAATAGAAACTTCAAGTCGGACAAAGAGGCGGTTGCTCTTATCAGTGTTTGTGGAGAAGAAAGTATCCAGCAGGAGCTCGAGTTGGCAATTAGAAATGTGTTTGCACTTCCTGCCCTGCGCTTAGTTGTCGAAAAGGGCTCTTAGATCTAATTAAGTGCCAGGCATCTTTGGACTGAATTGCCCTTTTCGCTTGTCAACGTTGCACCAGGAACTTTACTTATTTAGGGACTTGCCAGAACCTGTGAAGTTCAGGCTCTGCCTTTTGTTTCCAACCATGACGGACAGGAAGTGCTTCAGATTTAATCTTTTTTGTAGTCTTTTCTCCACTGTCTGCTGTATTAGGGAGAGCAGGGCATCCAGTGCGCAGCCAAATTTAAAAGAAATTTTTTTTTTTGTTTTTCATTTCTAACCACTCATCTATAATGTTTTGCTATAGATCTGTAATATTTATTATAGATCAGTGTTTCTAATAGCTGAATCAGGGCCCAGTAGAATACCCTAAATCATTCATTAAAAGCCGAGGCAGTTACATCCAAACAGGTCTGAAGCATCAGGCTGTTTGACTTACCTCTTTTAACCCTCACTTGTTGAATGATTAATCAGCCTCTGACACTTTTTATAACATTTTTCTCCTGTGAGCAGCAGGCTGCTCTCCCCCGTTCTGCCTGCAGGAGAAACCGCCTCCTGTAGTCGCTGCCTCTTCACTAGCCTACAGCAACTGCAAGTATAGTTATTAAACTGGCAACATGGCAAGTGTTGCCAAGTCACCAGTAGAGCCAATCAAAAAGACAGCCCTGCTCGCTCCTCCTAAACATTCCTGGAACTTTTAGTATCACTTCCCGAGCACGGAGTACATCCGATTCCAGGAATGTAACTGTTTTGTTGCCAATGGAAACGCTCGCAGAACCCATGAAATAGCCTACACAGTGTGGCCTCAGGAGTTTCTTGCTGTGAAAAGGGGCTACTAGTCACATATATTTCTCAGTGATATCTGCCATCCACAACCGATTGTGGAATGATGCAAAGTCATCATGACAGGTGTGTTTGTTCCATACGCATGCTCTGATTTGCAGGATACAATGTGTATTTCCCAGCCTCATTCAGTATGTGCGCTTCCTTTAAGTCTTGCACAACCTGCACCAGCCTGTTGCAGTGTACACAAACATCTTTGCTGGATTCCAAAGTGGTTGACTCTACCTTAGCTAGGCGGTTCCACAAAGCTTCCAAAGTCACACAGGGCAAATCAGCAGAGATGCAAGAGCACAGAGAGTCACATCATGGCCACGCTGGACACGGCGTATTACACAGCTCTGTTCTGTAGAGTTTTGTCCCCACTCTTCTTCCCTGAACTCCCTCAGGACCAAACATTTCCACAAATCCTCCCTCCATATCCTCGTCCAGAAATACTGGGTTACCACTGTGGTGCAGCAACAGCATACCTCACCTCCTTTCCAACAGCTTTTCCAAAAGCAGCGTGTGAAGGATGTGATTTTGTAATTACAATGGTAATAGGCGTTTGTCTGTTACAAACAAACAAGATGTGGTAGAGCAGAATCGTGGCTGCAAATGTTTTGGTTAAATTTGATAGTGCCATGAAGTTTAAAATCATAAAGAATGCATCCCACATCCCACACCTCTTTCTCACTGCTCAGAACTGGCAGCAAGCTCCCACCATGTGATTTGTTTTCACTTTTTGATACTGGTAGCTTTTATAATTTGTTGACGCAGTGGTTTGTGTGGGTTTTCTTCTGCTGGTTGTGTGGTGCCAACATTTTTTTATTTTTTTTGCTGCTTCAGGCTTTGTATACGGTTGTTTTCTTATCAAAAGCTGCTCAATTTTTCGGACCCAGAATGCATTAGAGAAAACCCCCCAGTCAAATGCTCCTATAAGTCACCTACACTGGTCCACTGGGTACAGTAATTGTGTTTACACGTGTCGATACAACATAAAAATTGTTCTCTTCATTTTCTGGGAGCATTTTTGCCCCACATTTTGATTTCACTGACAATTTGTACATTTCAGTGGACACTTTTACACCGAGCATCCATTAATTTCTGACCTTAACTGGTGATTATAATGGTTTCGGATGAAACTGTTTCTGATGACAATTACAGTAATGACTCCCCACACTGACTGTGTAGGAAAGCCCAGGAGTCCCAGAGGGAGATGAAGCTGCTGCTGGACATGTACCGCTCAGCACCCAAGGAGCAGAGGGACAAAGTCCAGCTCATGGCTGCTGAGAAGAAGGCCAAGTCAGAGGTAGTCGGCATTTCCACATGGTAGTCAGCTACACACAAAAACACTGTAGGTGTTTAAGGAACAGGATGTTGTATACCATAGTCATTTTAGTGAATTATTAGTTTTTTTCTCTAGCTTTTTGTACATTTAGATGATACTTGTTTGTTGCTGAGATCAAGGTGTGCTCCTATTCCCATTACATTTTGAATTTAATTGTATTTATGTTTTGGTAGGTTGGTAGTTTGCAATCAGTTGAATACCATCACATATGGTCAGTCTAGAATCTATAACATGGAATGATTACATTGTGGCACTCTAATAATGTAATTGTGTTGACTCAAGGGGGAGGAGCTGAGACAGAGGCTGAGGGAACTGGAGGAGAGGGAGAGGAGGGAAGGCAAGAAAATGGCAGATGAAGAGGCGCTTAGGAAGATCCGGTCCGTGGAGGAGCAGATCGACATCCTCAACAAGAAGCTCTCCATAGCAAAACAGGTGCGGCACGTGCTTGCATTTTGTACGTACACACAAACTGTTGGTGTGTGTCTTGTGTCTGTCATTCTCCAACCTCCCACGTCTTCCCCTTCTCCTCCTCCTTCTCTCTACAGGAGGAGGACGCGCTGCTGAGCGAGATGGACGTGACAGGCCAGGCCTTCGAGGACATGCAGGAACAGAACATCCGACTGATGCAGCAGCTCAGAGAGAAGGACGACGCCAACTTCAAGCTGATGAGCGAGAGGATCAAGTCCAACCAGATCCACAAGCTGCTGAAGGAGGAGAAGGAGGAGCTAGCTGACCAGCTGCTCACTCTCAAAACACAGGTCGGCTCAGATTACACCAGGAAACACTGCGAGGCTCAGTCTGCGAGGCTGCTGGCTTTCACTCTCTAGACAATCCAATGCTTTGTGCCAGACACATGCACCATTTCCGGTGTTTCTCATAGAATGACACTGTAACTCTGGTGGCTGTTGAAGTATTTTTACTCAGACTACTTCTACTCCTACTACTACTACTTCTGGATTCAAATGGTGTTCAAATGCAAAGAACACTACGACTATGCTCAGTTCCAACTATACATCTCAATAGGTGCACACACAAACATGCTAGAGAGATTTTTTGTGGTGCATCCAGTTTGCATACCCAATTTCCTGTTTCTTATTCCTCTTCTAGCTCCATTTCATTTCCTCATTCTTCCATGAACATAGATTTGTTTTGCTCGTGTCCTCCATCTGTCAGGTTGATGCCCAGCTGCAGGTGGTGAGGAAGCTGGAGGAGAAGGAGCGCCTCCTGCAGGGCACCATCAGCACTGCCGAGAGGGAGCTGGCCCTCAGGACACAAGCTCTGGACATGAACAAGCGCAAGGTAGCCACATTGATGCTTTGCCTGTCGTCATTCTGCACCAGCGGTTTTTCAAAGTGAGGTCCGAGGACCCTCTGGGGTCTTTGAAGTGCTTCAATAAGGGTCCTCAGTAAAATGGGGACTTGTTTAATTGCACTTTAATTTAATTCATGAGAAACTGTTAATATACAAAAAAAACCCTCAGATTATTTTAACTTTATTTTAATCTCATGTCTTTGCATCTGTTTGTCAGTGTATGATTGATGTATGACTTTAAACTATTACATTCATGATGAAAACCAAAGTGATATGTCCTTTCACATCAGTGTCACTGGGGCAAAATCACTTCACATGGGGCTCCGCAGGTCAATGAAACTTGGGGTCCAGAACATGAAAGTTAAAAACCCCCTTGTTTAAGAGATAAAGATTCAGTTTGTGTCTCTCCTCACTTTGTCGTCCTGCAGGCACAGGAGTCGGCATTGCTGTCGGAGGAGGTGCGCACTCAGCTGGAGCAGGTTCAGCAGAGGCTGAGCCTGGTCAGAGAGGAGGTCATAGAGAACAGCATCTCCAGAGAGAAAGAGTCCTTCAATGCCCGACGTGCACAGGTGACACAACAGTTCTTCAGCTGGACCCACATGCACACACACACACATAAAGATAGAAACAAGGAGTATTTTGAGACATGTTTTCATAACGTAAGCTAGAGATGCATTTTAATGTCATGAGACATGTTAATGCTTGGTTAAATAAGGGCCACATGAATTGGAGCAAGGCGACTTCCCCCTCTCCGCCAAAGCTCAGGCTCTTCATGAGCTGTAGTTCCTCCTGTGTGCCCCTTCTCTTCACCGTAGCTCTCCTTGTGTTTCAGGAGGACATCTCCAAACTTCGGAGGAAGATCGAGAAGGCCAAGAAACCAGCTGAGAAAATCAGCAACGGAGACGAGATCCTAAACGAAGAAATCAATGAGTACAAGGTGGGTTTATGTGACATAATGGAAATGTTATGCTTTCCCACCTCCAGGAAGGTCGACTACAGAGCAGCACTCTTGGATTTAGAGCAGTTACACCGACCATGATTTGAGCAGCTCAGTGGAGTGTTTACCCTCTCAGTTTGGTTCATTTTGGTTGTCTCCATCCTCTTGAAAACTGCTTCACAGTTCAGTAGTCAAGAACTGCAAATACAGAAAACCACCTCAAAATGTGGTTTCATGGGTATGTTTGTTTGGTTTAGTGTTCCATTTGATTTCATGGGTATAAAGAGATGGATGTTGTCATCGGATAGTCAGCAGTTACTCATGCAACAATAAAATGAACTGATAGCAGCCTGGACTCTCATATTCAGCCTTTTCTTCTCACATTCTTTATTATTATAGCAAAGACCACATACAAGACAGTCAAACTAAGTTAAAGTTGCAGGGCATGTCAAATAAAGCAGAAATGCCCCAAAAATAACCTTAAAAAAAACAGTCCCAGGGACTGGAATCATATTTGTTTTGGCCTGACTATCAAAATCTCTTAGCTTTGCCAGTGTCAGATCCAACAAATTAGTTGGGTTTTTTTTAAGTCCATGTGACTTTCACAAGCAGCAGGTCACTTGTAAGTTTGAACCAAAACTAACTAATAAAAACATGCAACTAAGGATACTTGCATTATGTTTTGCTCCTTAGGGCCCTTTTTTACGTTATCATTTGTGGTTTACCAGACTTAAGGGGAAATGATAATGACTGCGTAGTGTCACCAGGAAAGGCAGCTGACAGTAACAAAACAAGTCATTTAATCATAATTTCATACTACCACCTTGTAATGGTTTCACATTTATTTGCACATTTTTTAGCAGTAAACAGTGCAGTAATCCCGGCCCTAGAGTTCTCTTGGGTCCTGTCAGTCCACAAGTCTAATCAGAAAGTACTAAAGAAAATAAACAATGGGGCTGTCGCACTCTGAAATTATTTTATATGTCTTCTCTGCTGGATACAAAGGGACAGACCCAGATGTTTTGGGGCTATTTATATTTTTTAGCTCCAAAGAAGTGGCCTAAGGTTTGGTACCATTACACTGGAATAAAGAGAATACAGTTGTGTGTGTGGTCACTCGCTTTGTGTCTTGCTTTAGGACAGTTCAGCAGGCCAGTATCTCTAAACACAAAGCCTCCCTGGCACTTTACATATTTATTTGTGCTTGTAAAGAATCATCTGGCTTCACAGTTTTTCGTTTTAGTTTTAACTTTCTCTCTCTCTCTCTCTCAGGCACGTCTGACCTGCCCCTGCTGCAATTCCCGGGTGAAGGACGCCGTACTGACCAAGTGCTTCCACGTCTTCTGCTTTGAGTGCGTGAAGACGCGCTACGACACGCGACAGAGGAAGTGCCCCAAGTGCAACGCCGCCTTCGGAGCCAACGACTTCCACCGCATCTACATCGGCTAGAGCACCGAGCTGGGATGTCCCGTAGCGGTGCAGGTTGGGGGGTGGGGGGCAAGGAGCACAACATCGCAGGGACTGCGAGGAACAAGACCCACCACTGGACCCTCCCCTCCTCTAGTGTGTATGGGATACTACCATTGTGAAAGTCACTCGATGATTCCAACCGTATAGGGCCACAGTGATGCTCTGAACTCATCTCTGCTGTTTTGTTTTTGTTGGCTGAATTCAGCTTCTCCTGTCCGGTGTCAGCTACTTCTGTTAGCCTGCTGGTCCAAAGAGAATCCATACAGCTGAGATTGTGCCAGTTTGCATAGCATACTGAGTCTCAGGAGTGTGTGTGTGTGTGTGTGTGTGTGTGTGTGTGTGTGTGTGTGTGTGTGTGTGTGTGTGTGTGTGTGTGTGCGTTAGTGAGAC
>OMLB01043891.1:0-17713 GCA_900302555.1 Myripristis jacobus | reverse complement strand
AATATATTTAAAAAGAATAATGCTGAAACTAAAAAAAACAAACAAAAAAAAAACCATTAAACTGGCAAATCCATTCTGGAAACTAACTGCAACTAAACTGAATTGAAAACCAAAATTAAAAACGAAATAACAATTAAAAACAAATGAAAAACATGAAACTGTAACTCTAACGCTAACCCTGGCTGACTCAAGGGTTCACTGATTGTATTCCAGCCAGCTCAGAAAATGTGAGAATAGTTTTACTGTTCATGTTATTTAATTTATTTAGCGTAAATATGCTAAAATATAAGGGAGTGTAACAGCAAAAAGATTCTCAGATGAAGGTCATTGAGATATTTTGGGGGAGGGGGGTGGCTTCCTGTCCTGTAATGCATGTCTGCTGGGGGTCCTGATATGAAGAGGTTTGCAGGACGAGTGAATAGGAGATTTGACCCACAACTGAGCTAAACTTTTCAGCAAAGGTGTGTGAATTCATCGATCAGGTTTAAAAACTCTGTCCTCTTGGCAGACATGATTTGGAGTAAATAATTTTCTCGAGCACTGTGCATTGTGGAGAGGTTTGATAGCACACGGTCGAGTGAAGTATCTCCTGACTGACTGACCTGAAAGGCTAGTAAAGAGGGATGTGACCTATTTTCCTAATCAGGCTACCTTGCTGCAAATTCCAGTGTAGGCCCGGGACGTCACACAGCTCAGTGTGGAAAGGCCAAACCCAGGTATGCAGTTGGAGAAGAAATGTAAACTCAGGTCACTAAATGTCAGGGACAACTGTTTCCAGCAGCAGCATCACTGTCAAACCTTTATTTTGACATGGGAGAACAGCAGAGCAAGTGATAACTTTGACAACAAGGTTTGGGTGAGTATTCCACTGTAATGTATGTTGGTCTCATGTGGCCCGAGCACACCCACATTTCTTGGTGTGGGATAGTTGAAAAGTTAATTTAATAAGTTTGTGCTACAGTAGATAAAGGTTACACAAAGATCAACAAAATCCACTCACTGAAAGGTCGTTTAGAGGCTCCCAAAACAGCAAATCATGTGACGTTAGACGTCACCTTTTGACAATTTTTGGAAGGATAAGTTCGGAGTGAGCTGTGCCCCTGCTGCTCTTCCTGTGCCCCTGTGGCTTTGTCCTCGACGCCACCTCTTTCTCTGCGTCCACCTTGAACGTGCACTTGTCTTTATGTGGATGATCCCCGTACCTTTTCCTACCCATGGAGCTCTGACCTAGAAAATACAAGTCACAGTGTGAGGTGTTTGTGTTATCACGGAAGCCACCAAACTGTGTTTTGGAGACACTGAGATGCACACCAGTTTTAATGCATGTGTGCAGCACGTTGAGATAGTGCTGCTTCATCTGCCGCCTCATGTGCTCTGTGCTGTAAACATTTGCTATGCTGAGAAGGTAGCGTCTCTGTCCCGTTGTAAGGGCCGGGTGCTGAAAGACAGACAAAACTAATGTGATCATACAAGGCAGAATGACAGTAACCTCATTACGTAAGAGGAATGCTGTAATTATCTCATTCAAGCCATCTTGGAAACCATGAATAAAACTAACAATCACACATCTGTCCTAAGGTTACAGTGGGTACCTGTAAGAAGGGTGCAGTCATCATGGATTTGGGGATGTGTATAGTTTTCATGTGCTGGCTGCCAGCAGACTCCATGTATGTTCCTCTGTGTAGCTCTCTCACTTGCTGACTGGGTGAACACTCAAAGCCTGTCAAAGCTGATGTATTGAGGAAAGAGTGGCAAAACAGCCTTATTGTTTAAAACAGCTGAAACAATCCACTTAACTATTTATGCAGCAGATGCACCCTCACCACACAAAAAGCAAACTGATTAATCTGAAAGCCAGTGGTTTATAGCATATTACTTTACCTATCACATTAAATTTGTTGTTTGTTCAGGGTTGGTAATAATGAGGGGAAAATAGGTTTCTAGTTCACTTGTCCAACTTCATTTTGCATCATTTTTGTGCTGTGAATTCAGTGACTAGGAAGTCAGTAATTACTGAGACTCTTTCCCTTCCTCATCACAAAAAGCAAATAGCTGCAGTGGTGGCAGTTTACATTTTTCTCACTTTTTTGCAGTTCTAAGTAGACAGTCTATTACTTCACTTACAATGAGCATCTCATAGGAAACAAATATTTGCTCCCGAACTTTATACTTACCGTCCTTGCACCTCTTGTTAGACTCTGAAGACCTAAAATTGAGTAATTTCATTGTGATCATGGAAATAAATACTAGATTAATCCAAAAGAGAAGTGAGTGCTCTTGATGTGGTCTTACCTTACTAAAATGTGACCACCTCCATTTTTCAACAGGCTGTCTTTCTTTAGGTGCTCGACAAAAGTAACCCGTTTTCTCATTGTTGCGTTCAAAGCCAGTGTTTCCTGTCTATGTCGCAGAGTGGTCGCCAGCATTTTTATCAGCTCATTCAGCACAGTATGTGTTACAGCCAGCAGAGCCCATTACTGTGAAATGAAGCCAGCCCTGAAACCCGACACTCTCCCCAGGGTTCCAATTACAGAGCAGAGGTCTAATATACTTGAACCCTATACATGTTCTCATCTAAAATGTAAAACACAAACAAAATCACAAGCCACTCCGTTTACACACTTTATTGAGCATCATATCCAATATACATTGCATTGACGTAAAATGGAAACAAAACAAAACAAATGATGGGGGGGGGTTAGGGTGGATTACCTGGACACACCGTTTTCAGAGCGTATTGCTTAATGACATTTCAAACGCACCGAGTCTGTGCAAATACAGTGAACACCGGTCAGAGGAGGTCATGGTAGGTTAGAAAAGGTCATGTCAACAGCAGTTGTGTGATCATCATCATCATCATCATCAAGTCTACAGAAGGCTACTAACTGTTCACATCACATTCACTCACACTGTACTAAGAATGGTATGCTGTTCAAATGTAGCCGAGCCCTGCAAACTTGACTGCATGCGCCATTGGTTAGTCATTCAATGTCAGTCACAGATCAGTCATATACAATGATACTGTATTTCAGAATAGACATCATCATGGCTTAATGGTCAGCGACACCACCGATGCAAGTGGACTTGAAAAGCAAATGGTATCCAGCCTCCACTCACCCAAACGATTGTGTAGATTATTAAAAAATTAAAAAGGATTTTGCCTATTTGCAACCAGAACACTTTTCTATACTAAGCTGTGAATTAATTCCAAGAAGATTTTTAAGAATTACAACCCAATTTCACTGAAAAAAAAGTCAAAGTGATAAATGTTGCCCAAGGATACACCAATCAGAACTGATGTTGTTCACGGAGATAAAGAGCCTCATAAATAATTTAAACACAGCCCTCAGAATCTAAACCTAGGAGTGAATGTGAATTATACATCTCATAATTAACCCACACATTTATGGAAAGCCAAATGTGCCACCACAAACAAATGAAGAGAGACTAGCCTAATTCTACATTGGAGCCCCTAAAAATTTCCCCATGTAACACATAAAGAAATCCAACAACCATAATCCTCTTCAAATTCCTGGTAAAATGAGGTAAACTCAGACGTGGGTTAACCGGTACACACGCAGAATAATCACAGCTTACGCTAATTTTTTACAAACTACTTTTTTGGTTGTCCATGATTTACAATTAACATTGTGAAAAGACATGAAACTGAGTGGGAATTAATAGACATCTTGGCTGAGCGAGAGGGCCGGCTCTTCAAAGGGAAGACTGTGGAATAGTAGGATCCCGCCAGCTGATCATCGATCAGGCCTCGTCAGAAACTCAAAGTGTTTTCATATCTCTGTTTATTCCCAAGAAGTTGGCACGTGCTCCCTGTTAGCATCTGTTAGCAATGCTGTGGCAAATGGGGTATGGATGTAAGTCAATGGCATATGAAATCATAACTCTCAAAACAGAGTGCGAGCCATTCCATTTACATCCACAGCTAGCAACAACAAATAAAAGAGCTGTTTGGGGGATCATGCAGCTTTGAGAGTCATGGTTTCTTCTTAATCCCAGGAAGTGCACTAGTATCGCTAACAAACGCCAGCAAGAGGACACAACCCATTTTTCAGAAACAGACTATATAAAAAACATTTTGCACCTCCTAAGAAAGGACCTGACTGGGCTCAGTCAGACTTCTAAAATTCCTGAGAAGTTCCCTTTGAACAACAACCTCACTCGAAAGCCTCAAGGAGAACTGAACCTCATGAGGAAGCAACGCCAACAAAAGGCAGCAGTGATTCAATGACAGAGTTGAAAATAATCCCATCTTTTCACAGAGTTTTGCTGGGCCAACAATAATCTGGTGTTAAGTATGCAGTAGAGAGGACAAGTGATGACTTAATGATGACTGGCTTTCGTTTGTTTTACACAATATTGTCCACTAAATTGCATAAGAAACCTGGTATAAAGTAGAAACTGTTCAGCAGCAGATAAAAAAGCAAGTTAATTTACAGTAGTGACATATCTTACATCATTATATTTTCAAAATAAATAAAATTAAATATACAATTCCAGGTAGGAAATAGGTAAATTTCGCTGGTAGGGTTCTCAAGTTGGCTCATCTTGCGTAAAACGACAACTGTTCACAGAAAAATGCTTGGAGCCAACCAATTCCTTTGACTGGCAAAAGAAGGGGTGCAAAAGCCTTTTGCTGAAATTTTCCCTTTGAAGGCATTTCCTTTAACTGTGCACAAAAGAGAACATTATAATTACAATTTTTTTTCCCAGAGGCAAGGTGTCACATTTAGGTCTTGGTTAATTGATAGAGTTCACTTTACTTACCCTGGAATTTAGCAATTGACTCTGACTCCTAATCGTATGCCATCTCTTGACTTTTTCTTACACAGCGAGCCACTTTCCTCTTGAATTCACCGTTAGGGTCCTCCCTCCACTCTTTCTGTGGACATAACATACAATTCTTTTAATGTCACATTCCAAAAATCAGCTAAAAATGATGGGGAACTGGGATTTCAAGTGCCAGCAGAGCGGGAAAAGTAGTATAACTCACTGCAGCATCCACATTAGCTGGTGAATCGCTGTTAGGGTCCGCCAGCATGGAGATAACACTAATCATGATTGTCTCTACCGTGTGGATAGGAAGCCAGCGTTCCTCAGGCTTCTCATAGCCAAACTTGTCTTCTCCTGGCTCATGCAGAATTGAGATGCAAACATCCCCATTCTTTGCAACTGTGAGAAACAGGAACATATATTTAAACAGTGCAACAAGTGCAGTGATTAAATATACCGAGTCGAAGCCATTGCTGCTCAATCACAACAACCTAACTACAAAAGTAGCAGTTAAAAATCTTTTCCATATGTTCATGTTATGACACAGCAACTGAGATGGTCAGGGTGCAACACTGTTAAAATGCATTTACCATTTGGGTGCCAGATTTCAGTGATGAACTTCATCTTGGGAGGCCGTAGTGGGTAATCATAAGGAAACGTTAGGTATGCTTTGAAAAACCCACCTTCGCTGTAAGAGACACAAAAAGGAGAGTGAGTAATGGCAACTTTCAAATCTGCACGTACCCATTTCCTTAGAACCCAAATACATCACTTAAAGTGGCTGTTCTGCAAATATTTCCTCACTTACAAAAGGGTATCTTGTGGGCCTATGATAACGACTTCCCATTTGTAGATGTCTTCATCATCTATCAGACCAGCTGAAAAGCCCTCCACGGGGTTTTTGTTGAGCTCTGAAACAAAAAAAATGTAAACACAAGGTCGTTTTTTTCCCCAATATGAAGGACTAGTACATAATGGAACGAGCAGTTTCACTAATCAAGCTGCCAGTGAAGTGAGTTCAGGACCAGGGAACCTAGGTTTTTGGGATATTCTGGGGAAATCAACACCCAAAGTTGCCTGTCATTAAACTGCAAAAACCTTTGTAAGATAAAATGGGTAAAAGTCTGATGACTAATGGTGTAAACAGCCCCCAAAACAAGCCACAATTTGCTAAATTAACACACACAATCAATTAAATAAATTTTAAAGAGGGTGTTGTTGCAAAGGACCTGCATCACACTGTTTTGACATATGACTGCTGACAATTAAAAAAGTCTCATTTTCATGCCACCATCATACAAAAATGGGGTCATGCTGTGTATGGACATCATTCTGTCAATCAGAATGCCAAGTTTAACAAGTATGTTGTATGTCCGGGAAAATTAGACCAAAGGTAAAACGCCTCTGCCATCTCCACCTGTAATCATGCTAATGATAATAATCATATTAAACCACTGGGAGCAAAATAGGAGTTTCATTACTGAGAAATTCCTACTGTGATCCCATTGGGTTAATATGATGATCATCATTATCAAAGCACTGGCTCTAAAAAGAGGAGTTTGATCATCTAGTTTGAGCCCTGAAATGCGTGTCCCACTTTGAAAAGCGCTGGGCGAGATTTGACATCAGCACCAGCAGATATTATCTTACACAGTGAAATGGTGAAGATGGTGACACAAAATGCTGCGTGCAGATCCGCATGTTTTCCCATGAAATGTTAGCCTGCCTTCTCTGGCTCTCATTAGAAAGACTAAGTCATCAGTAACAGATGGGACCCTGGACTGATTATTCCTTTGTTCCTTTGCTACCATTAGCTAACTAACGTCGAACTTGCTAGCCGGCTATCAAAAGGCTGGCGCTGCGGTTCGGTATTCGCGTAAAAATGTTATTTAAGCCACGTACGTGTCCACGTCTCCCCATATTTTCCGCAGAGGACTAAAGCAATTTAGAAACTGGTGTTAGAGACAGCCATTCCGCTAGCCCGTCACGTTAGCGAGCTAAGCTAACTACCTCCTCTGGCATAAAGACAGCTTTGCGTAGCTAAAATAGGCACAGTTAGCCGCTAGCTTGATAGCCTTTATGCTGGATCTGTTTGTTTATCACTCCGCATTTTGTATTACCTGCCAATTGCTTTCGAAGCAGTAATGCTGATTGTTCAGTCATGGTACGTGGACTTCAACAAAAAAAATAAACGTCGTGTTGCCGAATGCTAGAGGAAAAACACAAAGGTGAGGCGAGCTGGGACCGAGCTGGGCTGGCTGGCTGGTTAGCCTGCTGATTCCCTCTGTGTTTTGACAGAAGCTTCAGCTGCTGCCTCCGCCACTGCGCATGCGCGTCTGCAGCTGATCGTCCTGTCCTCAGCACTGATGTGGAGCAGTGTTGACCACAAGGTGCATCAATAAACATCACGAGCTGGAGGTGGACGGTGACCTCTCCAGCCTCCAGCACCCAGTGAAGTAAGCGCACCCACCAGCCCATTAGGATACTTCATTCTGTTGGGTGATCTATGTGCATTTGGACGGCTGATAAATAAAGAGGGTACACATTGTCCTGTTGCTGCCGCATTAAAGGAACCTGCCCCCGTTTGCCCTCATCCTGCACGACGCGTTACAACTTCAGTGGAAATCATCGCCATCATCAAACACACTGAGCTCTCTCCAAAGACATTACACCGGCAAGCAGGATCCAATCCAAGCCGGACCCCTGGCTGATAGGTAGAGATACACTTCAGCCAGCCCCCTGCTCCTTTGAACATATTTCCATCTGGGACAGCTATAAATCCCTGAGTTAGTGATGTCAGTGAAGTAGTCATGGCTGCGTCGCTCGTGGGGACTGCATGGGGGTTACTTAGGGCCACTGAGTGTGACTTACTGATTCACTGACTGATTGATCAATTAATTCATTGACTGATCGATTGTTGATTCATTGTGGTCATTTGTTTGATTTGTCGACCGCTGATTTATAGCAGAAAAAAAATAAATAAATCATAGATCATCGTTGTAGACATATGTTAGTCATATGCAGTCTATGTTTCATTGTGTCTGCACTCATTTAAAAAGCGGCCAAGCTTAAAAAACAAAGCGAATATCCCTCCTTTGTTGGTGGTGTACAAGTTTAGGTAGGCTAGTATTATTTATCACACTGCAGATGTAGGCTGTGCTGCATTGTGTAATACTGTAACGTATCAAATTATATGATACTGATATTGTTAAATCACAATAATTCTCACTTACCCTTTTACAGTTATTTCCATCAGTTTGGAATTTATCAATTATGGCTGTCAGTGATTCATGATAGAAATATTTATTTATTTATTTATTTATTTATTGTTGCACATCTCGTACTTTACAAAACAGTGCAGTGGACTTTACCTTGGTGTTTGGTGTTGGATTTTTCTTGGACAGTGTAAACAGAAGTACTGTGTGCAGCTCTCATTTACCTTTGCATGCGTTACAACTGCGTGTTGATACAATTTAGTTAACATAAAAAAAATCATGAGATAGCCGTTTTGCCATTTTCTTTGACTTCTAATTAAACAACAAGAGCAGCTTTTGTTACCGGTGTATTTCGTAATTAGTACTTTAACTTAAAGACCGTGTTGCTTCGCTCAGTTTTACTCAGGATGTCAGTGTTTTGCAGTCGGAGCTGACGAGGAGCACCTGAAGGCAGCAATATGCGGGAGGCTCCTCGGCGCCATATTTAATACATCACACATCAGCCTGCCTGGAGCTCTGGAAAGCTAGCAAGCGTTAGCTGTTTACGAGCCAAAACTTTCAACTTTACGCGTTAACCTAAAACAAGCCTCGAGCGTCGTGGAAAATGAATGTGATAGACCATGTACGAGATATGGCTGCCGCTGGGCTTCACTCCAATGTCCGGATAATGAGCAGTTTGTTACTGACGATGAGCAACAACAACCCGTAAGTAACGTTAGCAGCGGGCTCCGTCTACTTGCTGAAAAGCCCTCTCCTTCTTCCTGGAGTGCAGCTTGTTACCAGGCAGACAGCCACTGTAGTCCACATTTAGTTGTTTATAATACATTGACTAGTCATGATAAACTCCTGAATTAATGCAAGAAGCCACCCTGTAAACCCACAGCCCCAGTTATTAAGTTAGTGTGTTTTTTAGTTTGGCGTGGACATGCCAGCGTTAGCCGCGTAACGTTGATGTCTTCGGTTAACACTGTCAGCCCGTTTGCCACTTTAGCGTCAAGTTTTCATCAATCAGCTGCTTCAAACGTCTTGTAGAGAGATGACCACACTTTGTGCTTTTGGGCTGTGTGAGCCCAACATCTCAGTGGTGGATGCTACACCCCGAAATGTTATGAAGTGGCCATGGTTAAGTAGTGTCACACAGGGGCAGGGGTCATTTACCTGGGAACCACAGCTTTCACACTCAAGGGTTGCCCTGTTTTCTGTAGCCAGAACAACACAGGCCTAACTACAGTACATAGACAGAGACTCAGAGCTCTGATAGGTTGAACTGTAACTATTTACCTGCTTAACAAGTGAAGGTAGCCAGTTAACTTAAACACTTTAAAAAGCAGCCTACTATGCAACATCTTCTGCTGCTTTCAGTATTATCAGCAGTCATCGCTGTGTTATGTTGCTGAAGCAGACGTTCAGGGTTTCTGTGGTAGATTCAAATCATCTGGAGGTGCTTGGAGTCTCTGATCAGGCTTCCATGCTTAATAAAAGTCAACAGCAACTGGTTTCTTATACACTTATGGTAGCAGAGAAACTTGTTTTACTGTTTTGGAAAAAGGAAACATTTCCACCTGTCAGACTGTGGTTGGAAGAAATGGTAAAGCTTTGTCACCTGGAGAGGAGACGGTTCTCGCTGTCAAACAAGGTGCAGCCGTGACAGGATTTGGTATCCCCTTATTCAATACATTAATCAAACTGATTAGTTGTGAAATATTGATGCTCCCCTTTAGTGGGATGAGATGTAATGTCCTGGGGAAGGTGGGGGTGTTTTTTCTTTCTTCTTTGCTCTTCTTTTTCCTTTTTGTTTGCCTATTCTTACTGTAAAGCGAGGACAAATCTGTAATACTTAATGTTATTTATGATTTAAACAGTAGATTCAAGTCATTGTCCCAAGGATATAGCAGAATCTTTTGCCAATTTTCCTGCTAATGGACCATTGCTGTGTGAAGTATCTCCTTATAGACGTGCACATTTGCTGCAGTTTATTATTTTGTTTTTTAGCTCTTTTGGTTGTCACATGCATGCCTCTATAATCCTTATTTGCTTAATTTTTGTCAATTTTTGTTCTGTTTTTATGTTTTGTTTGTGTGCTGTTGTTTTCTGTTGGTGTTTGCTGCTGCAATAACACAGTTGCTCCATCAGGATCATTTTAGTTCCTCTTTACCTTGATTTTTTTTTTTTTTTCTTTTTTAACATCATGTTATGCTGAGTGCATTGGAAAGACATTTCGCACAAGAAGTTTTTGATGTACTTTAATCATCTGGGTCTGTTTGACTGCAGAGAGCTGTTCTCGCCATCCCAGAAGTACCAGCTGTTGGTTTACCATGCCGATGCCATCTTCCATGATAAGGAGTACCGCAACGCTGCCTGCAAATACAGCATGGCGCTGCAGCAGAAGAAGGTCCTCAGCAAAACATCTAAAGTTCGGACTTCTACTGGTGGAGGTGCATCTAACATCCAGTCACAGGTATGCCATGTAGGACTTAGAGAATTTTACATTGTAGCTGTAACTTTTTTTTTTAACACATGTGGTGAGCTGAAATTAGCCTGTAGGATGTTTTTGAGTTGAGCACCTGCCAGATATTCAAAGCTGCAGTGCTTACTGATTCGTTTCCCACTGCCTTCCTGTATGTGGCAGCATACAGTGCATACACCTCACTAGCATTAATAGCTGAACCACAAGATGTCAACACTGCCGGTAGAAAGTGGCTGAGGAGCTGTGGCTTTGTCCGCGGTTTACTGCAGTTTAGGCTGATTTGTGTTGTTGTTATTCAGAGCTTGCCGTCAGAGATTGAGGTGAAATACAAGATTGCTGAGTGCTACACCATCCTGAAACTGGATAAAGACGCTATAGCAGTGCTTGATGGGATTCCCTCTAGACAGAGAACTCCAAAGGTAGGTCTTCCCGAACTTTTATTTTTTACATTGTGCCTTAACCCTAAAACAGGCCGATGTTACCATAGGTATGATGATAATAATGTTAAGGTAAATTATTGGATTAATATTTTTGGCAGAATTGTGCGGTCCTACAATTCAGCATTAGCTGTCAGCATCATTTGTCACATGTCCAGTCTAATTGTCTTCACAGAGAACTGAGATATAATTGTTTTTCTTCTCACCTCAGATCAACATGATGCTAGCCAATCTTTACAGGAAGGCTGGTCAGGAACGCTCTGCCGTGACGAGCTACAAAGAGGTCCTGAGGCAGTGTCCCCTCGCCCTCGATGCCATCATTGGTACGTGTGACCACAGAAAATTTCCTCCTGCTTTGGCATGCTTAGTACTTGACAGCAGTGCTTCCCCTACTGTGATACTCATCTGCCTTTAACGTCTTTTTACTTGCCTCTTTTGAAGCTCACATGCATGCGTGCTGGAGTTTACACTGCTCTTGCAAGACTCTGTGACAAGCCTGCTTCTGAAAATCACCCTATAAATAAATCTGTTTGTTTTTCCCTCTAGGCCTCCTGTCTCTGTCTGTGAAGGGAGCAGAGGTGGCCTCCATGACTATGGATGTGATCCAGAGCATCCCCAACCTGGACTGGCTCTCCGTTTGGATCAAAGCTTATGCCTTCATACATGCAGGGGACAACCACAGAGCTATTAACACCATTTGGTGAGCAGAGCAGTAATCTTTTATACTGAGTGATTGATTATAGAAATACTGTTTAATGTGACCGCCTCATCACATCCCCTCTCTCCTGTCCAGCTCTCTGGAGAAGAAGTCTCTGTTGCGGGACAATGTGGACCTACTGGTGAGCCTGGCTGATGTCTACTTCAGGGCGGGCGACACCAAGAACTCCATCCTCAAGTTTGAACAAGCCCAGATGCTGGACCCATACCTCATTAAAGGTGCAGTGCGCCACAAGAGCACAACTGTATGATTTATTTATCAGTTTAGCATCTGACACAAACTGATGCTGTGTGGATTGGGGAGGAAAAAAAATGACTAAAGAGTTGTAACACAAAAGAACAGTGCAGCATGTATTATGTGCCTCTGCCATGGCCTCAAGACAAAACTGTGGCAGGCTTGCTCCTGTACATTTTGAATAATACATATGTCTTGCTGCATTGGGTGCGCTGGCAGGCATGGATGTGTATGGCTACCTGATGGCCCGTGAGGGACACCTAGAGGACGTTGAGGTGCTGGGTGGAAGACTGTTCAACATCTCAGACCAGCATGCTGAGCCCTGGGTCATCTCTGGGTGAGTTTCTGTCAAGGTCTTTGTTAAATGCAAATGCAACATCAGTAAATCAGAAGATACAGGAAAGGTGCACATGGATGTTTTGTACTTTGAACAAGTTTTGTCTGTGTTGTTCAGATTGTTGGTTATTTATTTGATAGTACGGCCATCAGCTGCTACAAGAAATAATATTTTCCCACTGAGTTATATGAATCCTTTTTGATGATGTCTCTGCTGCTCAGCTGTCACAGCTTTTATAGCAAGCGTTACTCGCGGGCTCTCTACCTGGGAGCCAAGGCCATCCAACTGAACAGCAACAGTGTGCAGGCGCTCCTCCTGAAGGGGGCAGCACTGAGAAACATGGGCCGCGTTCAGGAGGCCATCATCCATTTCAGAGAGGCCATGCGCCTGGCACCCTGCCGACTGGACTGCTACGAAGGCAAGCCTGGCTTCTTAAAGTTGCTTTTCTTAGGCTTTCATTTGGGCTCCCTGATTTCAGATGCATTGTGTTTTCATTCAGCATGTGTATTTGCTTGATAGTCTTTTTAGGGAGAAATAATGACTGTCCACTCCCCTCCCAGGTCTAATTGACTGTTACCTGGCATCCAATGGGATTCGAGAGGCCATGGGGATGGCCAACAACATCTATAAGACACTGGGGGCCAACGCACAGACGCTGACCATCCTCGCCACAGTTTGCCTGGAGGACCCCGTGACCCAGGAGAAAGCCAAAACTCTGCTGGACAAAGCACTTGCCCAGAGGCCTGACTACACCAAGGCTGTGGTCAAAAAAGCAGAACTGCTAAGTACGTAAAACTGTTACATTCTGTTTTGTTCAGGTTGGGAAATTATTACCAAAAGCATCAACTTTTTTGGCTATGATTGGCAAGATTGTCTGCTTCTACTAGTCTCTTTTCATTGAGGAAAAAAAACAGTCAACATTAAAAGTTTCTGGTTACATTTTGAAAACCATCAGTCACTTAATCAGCTGCTGAAAAAAATAAATTCAATTTCTCTAATTTGTTGTGCAGACATTTGAGATTATTCAATTACAGAAAGGAGATTGAGCTGAATACAGAAGTGGGAATTGTCCTCTGTTCTTTTGAAGGCCGGGAACAGAAGTATGAGGAGGGAATCACTCTCCTCCGCAATGCCCTGGCCAATCAGAGCGACTGTGTCCTGCACAGAATGCTGGGGGATTTCCTGGTGGCAGTCAGCGACTACCAAGAAGCCATGGACCAGTACAGCATAGCGCTCAGGTAACCAGAGGGTTCCAGTGTTGCTTCACCTGTCATGTTTGAATCTGTTAGTTTCCTGCTTCACAGATCAGGCCTGTAGGTGCTGTTGTTATAAACCATACTAGGTTTGTCAACTCCAAGGGTGAAATGAAGGACACGCACAAGTCGTATTTTCTTTGTGGATATTCTACAAATCAAGACACAAAGCTTGCAGTGGATGTGAACTTCTTAATCTTAGATGAGCTCAATCTGTGTATTTTTCTCTTTTTCACCAGCCTGGATCCCAATGACCAGAAGTCCTTAGAGGGAATGCAGAAAATGGAAAAGGAGGAGAGTCCCACAGACGCCACGGTGGAGCTGGACGGGGACGACATGGAGGGCAGCGGGGAGGATGGAGACCTGGAGGGCAGCGACAGCGAGGCAGCGCAGTGGGCGGATCAGGAGCAGTGGTTCGGCATGCAGTGACCCGGGGCCATCGAAGGAGGCACTGGCATTACAGTGCACTAAGGCGCTGCCGCCTGTGGGAAGCCTTCCTCCACCAGGGTTGTAAAAGGATGTGGACACCAACATAACATCCGGATGGCCATGTCTGCGGCCCTGGATGAACTGATGCACAGGTCTGCAGTGGGCTCACAGCAGGACTTTGATGAAAATGCAGCTTAAAGCATAACTCCGGCTCTTTTAACTAGGCCCTATTTTTCATCTTTTTCACCACACTGATTCTGACCAAAGTCTTGTCTTGCTTCACCGTACAGCTACCAGTTTCTTGTTTGCCTGGGTGCACAGCTCTGTGCTCATGGGCACCTGAAAAATCAGCCCTAGAATCAGCCAAGCTATGTCTTTTTCAGCACACTGCTTGCAAGTTAAAACATTAAAATTTGGCTTGGCTTGGCCATTTCTTCACTGCTTTCCTTTGTGCTTTTGCCAGCTGGCTGCGGCTGCCTGTTTACATGCACCGTTGTTCACATTAACGCAAAATAATGAACGTTTTCAGGTCATTGTTGACCGGAAAATGAAATGCAACCTATACGTGTCTGATTATGGAGTGTCAATGTGTCGATGCTTTAGATGCTGCTCCCAGGCAACAGAGGTGCAGTTAGCTCACTGGAGAAGCAGTCGTCATGATTTTAGTCCAATCAGTCAGTACCATCGTGTCCAGAAAATGGCTGCGGTTATGCTTTAAAATATGTGGTGCTTTCCTGGAGGCCTACCCTTTGCCACAGAGGAAGCAAGGCATGGGAACCATGTGAACACGTTGGAATGAAGCCTGTGAATTTGCCATGACCTTTTTTTGTTGTTTTCTTTTTTCTTCGTTTGATAGGCTGTTTGGCGATCTGTGAAAGAAGTGACCATGTACCAATATTTCTGCTGCTCTTTTATTTTGAATGTTCTTTTAATTCTGATGCCTCAGATTTTCTTTTCTATCACAAGCTTCTCATTATTTTGTTGTAACATGTTTTCAGTTGAGTCTGCCTTTTTTCTTTGTAAATCAAAGAATCACTCCGTGCAAGACACATCCTTGAGTTGTGAAATGTTACTTAACCATTTAAAGGCAAATATTTATAGTGTTTTTGTACATATTTTTAAAATGTATAATAAAAATCATGAAATACTATTAGGTGCCACATCTTTGGCCAAATTCCTGTTTTAAATCCATACTGGTAGTCATTAAGAATGTATTCAGCATAATACTTCTTAATCTTGATGTTATCTGGAAAGGCATCCTTTTCAAATATCAACAGCACAGAAAACAACTGCATTTCATGTATATCAGTTTTATTTACCTGAAACCACAATTCATGTGATACATTGTACAATCATCTCTGAAATTACAGTACAGCAGTTTGGCAAACATGCCAGTGAATGGACTGACTGCCTTTCTCACGGTAAAATGTATGCATCACTGCAGCGCTGCACTTCCACCTTCCCAGATACCGTAAAATCTGCTTCAAACATGTTGCACATCTCCGTGCAAAGCAAAACAAAGAGTCTGTTTGGTTTTACATATCCCATAAAAGTATTTCCTTAGGAAAGATGACCAGTATTTTTGAGCTTATTATACAGGTGTACTATTTGACAAATGTCTAGCCTATGTACCAATACTATACATTGCCTATTACACAAATTTGGTAAAACAGATGGCTGCTTCAGAGGACATGCACCATGGAATATTGTACAATTACTCTACCTGATATTAACATCTTAGTCTAGAAAGATGGCATGAGAATTGTCCTCTTCAGGTTGAAGGATAATCTAAGGCTCTTCATGCAGGCGGATGGAAGTGCTGAGGACATGGGATTGACTTGTTTTGAATCGAACATTAATTAATATCTGTCCGTCATTTGATAAAAATGTTTCATGAATCATAGGAGCCATGTCTTTGATTGTATTTCTTCACTGACATGCAGGTCTTGGAAGATGTGCTGCTCAAAACACACATGCACAACACGAAAACAAAACCTTACAGTTTCTGCAAGGAATTTAGAGTAGAGGTGGGCCTACTCGGCCTTAGCTGCAGGGGAAAAAAGAGAGAGAGAGAGGGAGAGCCAAATCAAAGGACTGAAATGATTATAAGCCAACGTAAAAAGCATTTGCTCTCTTTACACAGAAGAAACATGTAAAAGGCCATGCCATGTGCAAGCAAGAGAATCAGTACAAAATACAAGCTGCAATAAAATAAAGAGACAAATGTTTACAAACAAAACAAAACAAAACAAAAAATGTCCTGTAATTGTATGAGGCACTCAAAAGTCAGTGCCTCTGCCTGTTGCCAATTCTTGCTGCAGATGGTCCTGCACTCTACAATCAAAAAGAACTGGCACAAGTGATATGCTGCCAGGATGTACAATACCAAAGGTGGCTATCACTACACAATGTGTACCTGGCACTTGGTGACATCAAAGGCATTTTGAAAGAAACCCTCCCCCTTGATTTTACTCCTCTCACACTTGTACCATCAAAAGTATAAATATATATATATAAAACTGCTATTCCAATTTAAAATAAAACAAGAGGAGCGGTTATTGCCGTCATTTCAAGGCAACCGAACTGTTCTTTTTGTAAGTAGCCTGAATATGAGCAATGACAGACTGCAAAGCCAGGTGTGTAACCATGTCAAAGATGAGCGAGCACTAGTGGGCTGTGGGCATGCAGGTCACGTGTACTCACTCTGTAGGTAAACATGTGGAAGGCATTGGAAGAAACAACAGTTAGGTTTAACAAAACTCAAGCGCTCACTGGCCTGGTAATATCGGAGCTGGCATGCAAGAATACCTACCTATGGCTAAGAACACGCTCAAGTCAACTAGTGTAAAGGTATGGAGCATGTAAACAAACAAATCTATACATACAGGTACTACTTTGTGTGCTATATACAGATATACAGACTCTTCCACCAAGTCTTTTTTTAGCCTTCCATAGCACGACCGGCGCTGTGGTGAATAGTCTCTGCTAGCTGATACGTACAAACGAGTCTAAACCACACACCGGTCCCCCAAAATAGTCCATGTTGTGCTTAGCTGATACGAGCATCAGCTTCTTGGTGCCTTTTTACATATTCAAGTACAGTATGTGCACATTATACATAAATTAGAAAGATTATTATTAAGACTGAAGATTAAGACTGAACCTTGAAAGTGAACCTAGAAAGAAATCAAGACAGAATGTGTTTTCTTGAAGTAAACAAGTTTACCGACAGTCTATATCAAAAATCTCTTGAATCAAACCAAGGTAACATTTACATCGATGTTCTCTCTTCCCTCAAAGAGCACAGAAAACAATCAAAAATGTAACTAAAAAGTTTTTTAAAAAATAACTTTGAAAGGTGTGAGAGGGTTTGAGGCCATGTGTCTGCTGCAAAAGAAAGTGGTGCATACCTCAACACTAAATATGACAGTATCTATGAAATGGTTGTTGCGACAAATGGGTAGTAATGGTCATATCAACAGCATATGAGGTAGCTGTGCTCTGCCTAACGCAGAAAAATAATGAATGAACAAGATAGATACACGGAGTTCAAAAATGAAGGTTAGAGATCGGAGTTCATGCCAGGGCAAATATATCCAAGTCTTTGTCCGGATATTAGTGTCCAAAGAATAAATTTGAACTATATGGTCCTCAGAATTACATCCTTTTCACAAACATAATTCTTATCCCCACATTCTGTCCCAAAATTACAAAACATTAATCATTATAAAATAGTGTTAATTCTCTGTACAGCTCAATAGACAGCTCCTACATAAAGGGCCTCTTTGCTTTCTCAAAAAAGGGGATAAAAACAAAAAAAGCTTGATGGGAA
>OMLB01043890.1:0-14852 GCA_900302555.1 Myripristis jacobus | reverse complement strand
TCACACACACACACCAGCGCCATTATGACACACTGCCACCCCAAAGTCTCACCCTCAGTCTCAAAATCCATAGTCTTAACACCACAGGTGCTGCGCTGCAGCATTGCAAGCCCAGGGGGGCTGCCGGCCTTTCCTCTCGCCATACTCAAAGCAGTGATGGGCAATAAAAACACTTCACACCTTAAGTGAAAGATACGACTTTAAATATTTTACACACATTCTGCATATGCAATTTATCCACACCTGGTTCTTAGGAGCAACAACATCTGGTAGCAGTTGCTTTAGAGGCAATTAATTCTTCATCCAGGCGACCAGGGTCCTCTCTGAAAACCTGGGAGAAGAACTTGTGTAGCTCAGATGAGTGCACATTCACACTACAATGCAGTTCTCTATAGTGGAGGATCAAAAAACAGAACCATTGGTACCATGCCAGTTTTAGGTATGAATATCAATTTTATCCAAAAGCATGAAAAAAATGTATTAAATCTGCAACAACTTAGTGGAAATCACTTTTGCGTAATGAAATTTGGAATAATTTACAACAGAAAGGCATTGAAAAGAGTACTGTTTTAGAACGGGTGTCCTTTTTTTTTTCAATTATCAGAAATCCCTGGCCTTTCAGTTTAACGTAGGTGAGTGTGTTCACTGATTTAGAACGCATGAAAAAATTTCATGAGAAAAAAAAGTGTTTGTTTCGAATTCTAACATCATTTGAGCCAGATGCACTTGTGCCCCTGTTCAGTAGATAGATAAATGTCTGACTGAGTGCAAGTCTGGAGGGGTTTGTGTCCATGACAAGAAAACAGACCTGGACAGTGATGAAAAATCTTTCTCTGATGAATCCTGGGGGGGAAAAAAAGAAATCCAACACACATTTCAAGATATCTTAAAGTGATTGAATAACTGCTGAGTTAATACTTTTGCCTATAAACATTCAGTTTGATTGCACTACTTTGACTTCATCAGAATCTGACCTTTGAAGCCACTCCATAAAAACAGTTATCACAATGGAGTTAAAACAGCACCTAAGTGGTATATTGGGTTAGGACTGATTGGCTTGAAATTGTTCTCACTCGACTCTTTTTCATCTTTAGTGCCGGAAATCACTGCTTTCCTGTTGTCTGCGTGGCCTCAAACATTTACCTTCTGCGCTGATAGGATTTCTTTGTTTACTGCTGTCTTTTCCCATGGGAATGAAAGTGGGTTTGGAGTTCAATGCTAAGTGGGAACTGTTCTGCATTCCTATGTACAGCAGCAGCAACAGCAGCAGAGGCTTTTTTACCTTATTCAAGAGATTATGCTTTCTATTAACCATACAGCCACGTCTTTTTCAAGGCCCCATCCATGATGTGGATGTGAGAATCATGCCAGGCAATCTATAAAAGAACAAAATAGTCCCCTTTTACATTAGTGAGAAAGAACAAGGAAGTCAGACTTTGGGGTATTATTTACTAATCAGCAGCAAAATAAGACGGAGGCTGTCTGAGTTTCTGTTGTGAGAGAATTTTACCGTTTAAGGTCAGTGGGGTAGAAAAGACGTCTGGGCAGAAAATGTAAGGTTGTCATGTACTTCCTGTCTTCCTGTTTGTTTGGGTTTGCCTGCTGTTTTGGTAAATGGTAAGTCGAGGCCCTCAGCAGGTTAGGTTAAACTCTACTGTAATCCTGTTTCCTGTTGGTTTGTTTGTTTGGGGGGGGCGGGGTTAAGGTGTTAGATGGACACTGGCTGTTTATCATAAACACGGCCTAGCCCAGAGAGGTCCATCTGCTTTGATTTTATTTAGCGGCTCTCCCCAGGGGCCCTGAGCTGGAGTGAGAATAACAATACTTGAGCCCATCTGCTCTTGTAGAAGCAGCCCCAGCTAAATTATCACATGCTACGAGCGGCTGGCATATGTTGTGGCATAAAGCTACAAGAGGGCATTGTGTGCCAGCTGTTGTGTTGACAAATACTTATCTGGCACTTCTGAAGTCAGCTTGCTAAGCTGGTTTCAAGTTTGACTGAAAATTAAATGGGCTAAGGTGTGGAATGGAGTTCCTGTGGGGAGATGCATTTGTAATACATGCTGATTTATCATGGCGTATCTCGATGTGTGAGATTGACTGGGGAATTGGGTCACAGGCTGCAGAACTTAATCCGAACATATAGGGCAGCAAGCAAACCAAAGCCAACCAAGTGGTCAAAACAGACTTTCCATAATCTTTGTCATCCTCCTGAAGAACATTAAGCTTAACGGGCTGTGAGCGTATTGTTGTGTTGTTACACATTTACTGTGCAGTGGATGATCACTGCTTTAGAGGCCTGAATTGGGGTTGATCATAATAATCCCATCAGTAAAGAATCAGCTCTTTCTAGTGATAGATAAAACGTTCTTCATAGGTTTGAGAATACAAAATAGGCGGCTTTTGCTGGGTTTTAAAGCTGCTGTGGCTTCCAAAAACCTGCAGTAGGAGCTATGTTGTTTTTGAATATGCTATGATGATGTAGTATTATTAACCATCATCATCATTATAATAGACACATAATACACTGGAAATTTGAGAGCAAGTATAAAGTGAGTAATCTACAACAGATATTTTACCAGCAGGTTCAGTGTAGCATGTCAATATAAAGTATTAGGTTTAGCAGCAGCTTTACAGTTTTGTGCATCAGAAATCTTGAATTTCATGCAGATGAGCTCGACAGTTTTTGACAAAAAGATATTAAAAGATGGATGAATAAAAAATAGATATGTTTATATGGAAATTAAGAGCTTCGATTTGAAATTTAAGACTATTTGATGATTTTTAAGGCCTAATATTTTAAGATTTTTCAAGGACCTGCAAACAAACTGGTTAGATATTTGGCTTTGCTCATGAGAGGATAAATCCTTTTTGAAATGTCTGAGTGTGAAGGACTGACCTTTGCCTGCTCCGGCCGCACTGACACACGTTCAAACGTCCTCTACAGAAAAGCCCACACTCAACCTTGTGATGGGATACACGAAGCTCAATGCAAAGTGCATGGGCCCAGTACTGCCTGGCTCAAGAGTTCAAAGGGGAGACTGGGACAGAGGGATAGACTTCCACTAGGACTGCAAATCCTGTATCCTAAAACTGCATTGCAATTATTATGTGGCTTACATGCACTGGGCATCCAACACTCAATGAGACCCACTCAGGCATGCTCACATTCTCTAGCGCACTCACAACACGCTTTGTACCCTTCAAAATGGGTTTTATTTAGTTAACATTTACAGGAACATCACTGACATTAATTTCCATCCGTCACATACAGTATGTCTACACTGTACAGATGCAACAGAAAGTCAAAGTCCCATCTTCTGTTGAAGACTCCGGTTTTGTCTGGCAGAGGATGTCCTCCAGTCAGTGACAAGCGTTAAACTGCAGTGCAGAGAAAAAAAAAAAAAAAAGAAAAAAAAAAAAACACAGTTCACACAGAAAGGCCCCCTATCTGAATCCCTGGGAAAGGGGAAATGATCACAAAGAAAACTGGGAGCTGGAGTCATCTGGGACCTCATTTATAAAAGGCTCTTACTTGCTAATTTTGTGCTCACAACCAATGAAAGCTGAGGTTGGGATTTAGAAAAAAAGAATGATCTTGGTGCCAACTTCAGCAATTTCCATTAGTTAGATCCAATTTTTGCTGATAATTCAAAACCAAAACTGATTTTCTATGATGATCCAAGGCATGAATACCATAGATTTGGTTTAAAAATTAGCTCTATCATATTCTTTGCAACTCTCAAATGATGCAATCGAGGATACAGTGTTTATACGTATTTTTAAATATTTGAGGCCCCAAGATTACGAGCCTTGTACCTCCTTGTTTCCCATACTTGGTCAACACCTCACAGCTCAACACGCCACTATTTTTAAAGTTCAGTAGTTCCAATGGGACAGCGTAAACTACAATAACTCTTCGATATACAATGAAAGAGGATAAGTTGTACCCAAAGCTTATAATCTACCCTCTCTCATTTTCAATAAGGGAATTGCCAGTTTGTAAATATATGAGTAGAATACAATAAATAGCATTTGATCACCAATTTTAAGTTATGTGATGCATGGTTGGAAACATGACATGTAACATGTTTATTTTATGAAAGGCAGCAAGAACAAACACTTTGAGATTTTCCTCTCAACACCATAGGTAATCAGACCTGCCATGAGGGGCGGAGCAACACCTTCTGTGAAGGTAACAGTAAACATAAAATATAATTTAGATTTAGTTCTCAACACACTAAGTCAAACACTTTAAAATAAAGACCATTTGATTTGAAGTTCTTCACATCAAACTGTTAATTTAAAAAAAAAAAAATTGCCAGGCTTTTCCAGTATTTCACCTCATTGACCCTGTGGATTCATGGAGAGCTTGGAACGACCAGCCTTACAGCAGTATAGCCATTGTAGAAGTCCCTCTTCACACATATATCACACATCTATTGTGCATTAGTCAGACAGACCATTCATACTTTAAGTCTTTAAATATATACAGTAGAACCAAATTTGTATGCTCTAATACAAAACTATGTCTCCCAACAAACAAATTAAGAGACCACTCTTTGTGACCTGGACCAAATGGAAAAGAAAGAGCAAAATTTCATTTTTTGCTACAGTTCCGCTTGGGGAAAGAGCAAAAGTGCAGCATTAGCTGCATGCATGCAGCACAAAGTGAGACTTTTACAATGGCTACATCTGTACATTGTCCGTTTTTGTAAAACATACACTGTAAAGACATTTACGCAGTATGATGGGGAAATATGCAAACCAGTTCACAATGAGCAGACTACTCTGGTCTTAATGCAGTTGTACAGTAGGTTGATATCTATACTGTTGATGGTTCACGTGGAGAAGTCTATGCTACTAAGAGTTTTTACACAAGCTTCTATAACAGTACACGCAGGTTGGATGAGGGTTTGCGCGCTGCATTACTTCCTAAATGTGGCGCTATGGAACGCTCCCATCTTTTATACTGATTAAGAAAAGCAGGACTCCCCCTTTTCTGAGGGTAAATGAGGTGGCCTCTGTCCTCCCATTAGCTCATTGTGTTTTTGTTGCATGTTTGGTCAGCCAAGACCAGACCTGCCCATCTTGTCCCTCCTCCCTTCCTTGACAGGGAGTGAACCTTCATCAGGCCTACCTTTCTTCATCATCCGCGACTGACGCTCAGCTATGAGGCACAGGGAAGCTACAGAGAACTACGTGAAGAACACAACACTTCAACTAATGCACAGTGCAAATAGGCTTCTCCTCCTCTCTTCCGTCTCTCGGCTCAGAGACGTGGACAGGTGTTGAGGAGAGGTGGGGTGGAGAGGGTTAACTCTGGACAACACCCCTGGTGGCTGGCAGTCTTTTTTCTGTCTTGTCTTTTTTGGTCTTTCTGGGAATCTCCTGCCTTGGGAGTGGGGTATCTGGGGGTTAAGGGCGGTATGGGGTGGCAGGGTAGGGGTTCGCTACTTGTACAGGCTCATGGTCGGGCTCTGGTACATGCACATGTAGGCGTCACACAGCAGGCGTCGCGCCTGGCCCTGGATGCTCTTTGGATCCAGAGCGTGCAGCTCCTCTGGGGTCATTTTCAGGTAGGCCCCCACCTCTGGACAGGGTGACACCTGGGGGATGTTGAAGCCATTCTGCCCTCCTGCCAAGAGAGACAAACACACATGCACGCAAATTAGACAGAGTTTATATGGCCGCCCAGCCAAGCAAGCTTAGGCTCAAATGGGTTCCTCATAGAAATGTATAGTAGTAGTCGTAGTAGTGGTAGTAGTAGTAGTAATAGTAGTAGAAGACATGATAATAATATTATTAATAATAATAATAAGAGCAGTTATCTTGGTAAACACTCATACACGTAACCACTGATCTGAGACAAAGGCCACTGAAAAGCCTTATGGTGCGACCTATTCACCACCATAGTCATAACTAAAATGACTACTGCACATCAGGAAAGAAGTACAGAGGTCATGATTTTGACTTATCAAATAATCATTAAATTAGATTTGTTTTAAAATTCAACTGAGAATTTCAACTAGTTGATCGGCAACATGTCCAACATGTCCAAGCACAGTCGTATAACATTAACTTCAATTTGTTATGAAGCATTTCACATAACTAAACAAATGGTCTAAATAAACAAAATGGACAGGTCAGTGAACACAGAAGTCAGTATCCAAGGGCAGAAAAATATTGAAAAAGCAACCACCAATGGTAGTCGGCATTACTGCCCGGCCACATCCCAGTTTACCAGTAATACTGCTGGTCGGCTGACAACCGTGCAACTTCACTACTCAGACGAACTTCTATCACTAAGCTTCATTCGCATGTGTAGGGCTGGCTCCGCAGTGCCATCCAGACAAAAAGTCTGCCAGTGGGATGAGAAAATCTCACTTGTTTTCAATGCAGTTTCACTGGGATCCAGTATAAATATGTTGAGACAAGGCAGAATAAGGCAGATCTGCCTACTAGTATAAAGAAAATGATACTGATTCAATAAAATTCTGGAAAAAAGCATTGGAAATAAGTGGGATTATCTCATCCGGCTGGCAGATTTTTTCATTGTTTGAAGACAAACAAGATTTTAGCACTGAATATGAAACCGACTAAATCATTTGGTAAAATGTAGTTTTTGCAGTGTGGCAGATATTTATGCCAAACTGATTACCAACACCCTTTTTATTATGTTATCTGGCTTATGTGTCCATGTGCATAAAATGTAGAGCAAATATTTTTTACATTCTTTATCCAGGTCAAATTAGAATTAACTTCAGCTGTACAAAAAAATATTTTATTCGCTGGCACTGTCTTACATAACATCACAGGAAGAATATAAAGACATATCACAATATGACAATAAATTTTGCAATATCAAGAACCAATACAACTTTGGCTCAAAACGATAAACAGTGACTAAGGATGACACATTTTGCAGTGTGTAGAGTGTCAAGTGCCAAATGTGCGTGCACACACACACACACACATAATTTTTTTTGTTTTGTTTTGTTTTTCTGACTACCGCCTTTCTGAAAGCTCAAGGTCACCTAACAACTGCATAAGAGAAAATACAAAAAGGAAAAAACAACAACATATGGATGGCAGAACCACTGTAACAGAAAAAAAAATAGTAAAAAAGTGCAGTTCCATGTGTGCTAGTATGTACTGTGAAACTGTGTTGCCAATAAGTCAAAATCCTGGGATGTTCTCTGTACTTTGCAAACCGGCAACTGAAGAAGTTGAATAAGAAGATGATGACAACTTCTTTCCAAGAGACAGTTTGATCCTACAACTAAACAGAAAGCAACATCTTAGCTCCGCTGTACATACCATCACGGTCGGCCATGCTGTCAAAGAAGAGCCAGGCAGAGTCTGCGGAGCCATACTTGACGAAGGCCACGTAGTGACTGGTTTCGATACAGAGCACAGCAAACAGCTCCATCCTCTGGCGGGGAAAACTGCCCTGCCGGCCCATACCCTCTTGGAGCTCCTTGGGGACGGCCAGTTTTCCGTGCCGATGGGCCTTCCTCCTTGGGTGGAGGTGAACCTGAATCAAGACAAGAAGACCCGGCAAGCACACACTGTTATAGACTGTAGCCTGTTTCTGTTAAACACTGAATTTTCTGAAACATGTTCAGAAATCTTTATCAGCCTAGCACAGATAATAAAAAACAAATTACTGAATTTGACGAATCATATGGCCACATATTTATAAAATGAACCAATTTATTTATAAGCACCTACAGTATTTCAGTAAATAGCCTTCTCTGAATATTGGCAAGTAAGGAGCTGAAGTGACCATGTCTTATTAACTACTCTGGAAGCTTTCGTGCCACTCCTGTGCAACACATGCTGTGAGACAATGTGATATCTTGGGATATGGCGCCACCAAGTGGATAATCTGAACTGGTGTCTTATCTTTTCTTGTTCTACTGAGGCTGCGATAATGCCCTCTGTCTTTTACCTGTGTATTGCACTTTTCACAGAACTGTTTTATCTTGCCAGCAGTGATATCTCCATCCTCGTAACACTCGCGGCACTCATAGAGAGCCAGGCCTCCGCAGATTCGACATTCCCTTGGAGCTGGAGAACAAAACACAAGCCTTTAGGCCATTGTGGTTGACACTTACACTGCACATAAGTATAGTGCTTTGAAAAGTTTGAAGCAGGATGGGAAAATAGAAAAGACAGCTCTTTTATCTTGCTTGAGCCGTAGTGACAATTCAGTGGAGTTTCATTACAAAATGTAATGGAGCACCGAATCACCAATAATTTGCACACACACAAATAATGGCTACATCTCACTGTCTTCAAGTAGATCTGTGATGTCTAATTCAAGCGAGGGAAAGATCTTGTTGAACATTTTGAAGTCCTTGCCAAAGCGGGGCATCTGGATGATAAGGCAGGAGGGAGCCTGGTGGTCAATAAAAACAGAGAGAAAGAGAGAGAGGGCTTTTGTAAATCATCAACAAAGAAGCACAACACATCAGCAAATGTCACTGATCAGAGGAAACGACAAGTCAGGCAAAGGGGCTGAAGTTCCTCAGAAGAGGGTGGTTTCCACTATGTACTTGATATCCATTACATCATGGACCTCAAGATTAAAGTCTTTACTATAGGAAGGAGCTGGTCCCACTCATTTTTATAGCACGGTAAACTGTCCAAAGATGAGTCATAATTTCAGTAGCGATTATCACTGCCATGCTCCTCTTTCCTACATGTGTATAAATTTCTCCTTGATAAATGCACAAGGAGACCTGCATGTGGGGTACAGCAAACCCAATACGAATAGTACCAGCTGCACATTACAGCTGCAACCATCACATTATTAATAAATCTTATCATTTGACAATATATTGACTGCAGACAGCTGAATGAAAGCCCGCTGACAGTCAAAAATACAAAACTTGACACGGCTAATGCCTTGACATGCTCACAAAATTGAAGGCATCTGCTTGAATTTGGCTCACAGACAATTTGAGGATTTGTGACTTGGGAATTCATAACTTGGGAACACGAGCGTATCCAAGAAACATCTCCTTGAGCAACTATTGCAGTTAGGTGATGATTCATTCCTGGACAGAAACAGACCTCAACAAAACAGCTCAAGAGCAGCTCAGTCAGACAAATAAAACCTCAATCACTGACGGAATTTCTTTTAAACTGTCTTCAGCTAATGTGGTTAAAAGTAAAGTTTAAACAAAATAAAATTCACCTCTGCAAACTTAAGGTCACTGTTGATGAAGGACCACTCTAGGAGCTGCTGGCTGGTAGGGACTCCAACCTTGTCCTTCTTGTCCATGAAGATCTGGTAAAAATAACAGTCCTGGACCTTCTGGCCTGCTGACCTGGATGGCATCAACAAATTTGTTTTGTTATTTTATTTACACATACTCCTTTCTCACTTGCACAGGGTTAGGTACAAAAAAACTGAGCACTTTCAAAAGAAGGCCAATTCATGGCATTACTGCTCCAAAATGATGTATTACCGTCAAGCTTTGATCGTTATGAACAGGTCTGGTGATGAAAACTTTTCAATATCCACAATAAAGAGCTGAGGATTCAAAAAGACCCATGGAAAATATAAGGTGCCTAAAGCTTCTTTACATATTTTCCACAAAATTCTTACTTTTCTGTGGCTCTGTCATGGTGTCAATTTCCATGACCAATATTTGTTAGCATTTATGTTCAAATTCACAACTCTCTGGTGAATAACTGACTGATGCAATCATGAAATTTGGTACTTTACTCTTCATCTGAAGGCACTCAGATCAACTGACAAACAAGGCTGATGTTAAAATGCGGCTTATCAGCAAATTTCCATGATATCTGTATCACTATGATTCCTGTTAAGCATGAAGACAAAAATTACCTTAATGCCAGTGTAGACATTCCTTAACCAATCCAACATATTCTACTGTTTTGTCACCTAGAAAAATGCTATTTTCACTTCTCAAAACTGATCAGTCAGCAATAGTAGCATCTCCATGTATTCAGTGCTCATCCTTTTCATTCCAATTTCCACTTAAAACTATTTAAGTTACCTTTTCTCATTATTTGAAAACAGTTACAGTTACAGTAATATACATGACTGGGCCTTGTAAAGTGGCAAAATATTCCCAGACTTTGATCCTTTATTTTGTGGGCTGAGGCACAAATCATACACAAAAGGATATTCATTTTTCAGATGTCAGTTGCTTCACCAACCTTAGCTTGAGCAACGGGTCCACTCTCAGTATGTGATGAAAAAGGATATTGAGGAACTCCTCAGGATCTAGAAAGGAATTGAGCAAATGAAATGTCAAACGCCACTGTGCTGTTGATGTTAAGTCTATACTGTCTAATAATGACTGCAACTGTGTGGTGCACAAATGCTAAACCTAACCCTATTGTGGTTACTCAATGACAGCTCGGCCAACCGATTAATCTAATCCAGGGGTTGTCAAAGTCTGAGACTGCTGCCTAACACTGCTGTTCAACTTAACTGCACACAGATACATAAAAAAGGCTCAGGTTTGTAACATTACCCAGAGCTCTCTCTTTTTGACCAAATGAAAGATATTTAGGCACTTGCACAGGTTCCTTTTGATCAGTTTATTAGAAATTCTTTGTGAAATTCTTTTTTCTTTTCGATTTTCTCTGTCTCTCCATCTCTGAGCCTCCCCTGAAACTGCTGCTTGCCTCCCTCTTTGAAAACCTCTGATCTTATTGTAACCCTTCAGGAATTGTCTCATTCTTTTGGTGCTGGAGTTTCTGCTCCAATATGATTAGCAGCATCCTTATCGTCAGTTTTCTTCTTTATTCTCAACATCATAATTACCATCATCCTTTTTTTTTTTTTTTTAATCAGTATCACCATCTTTATTATTAAATTAGTCCTTAAGGGGCAAAGCATAGACAAAAGTACTCAAAGTGACATGTACCAGTCCATAACTTGCTGATAACTTCCTGTTCAACTCTTGAGGAGTCTGTCAAGTTGGTGACGCCATGAGATAACCTAACCCAGCATTTCCCTTTTATTGTCATGCAGCAGTGTATTGGGATGTATTCAAAAACTATATAATCATTTCCCTCTATCTAAGCCAAGAGGTTCCTGTTGAGCTCAGTAATCTCTTTTGAAGGAAACTTGGCCAAGAAAGCAGCATCAAGACAAATTACTAAGTTGCAACAATTCAACAAAGTATAAAAGCAAAACAGTCAAATCCGCACAGATGAGAGCACAATAAAAATTATCCTTCATCCTCTTACCTTTCTCTTCAGAGGTGAACCCAGAGGCGGCCTCCACCTTCTCCAGGATTCTCCTTAGCTTCATCACTTTAGTTGCACACACATACCCATGTCTGAAGGACAAATACAGAGGGTATTCACAAGACTAGCCTGTTAGCCACATCTGGTTTAGTGACATTAGCTGTGCCAGTGAAATGTCCGACAGATGTTACATTCAGGGTTTGGTATGAGTAAATAAAGCAACCAGCGCTATTCAAGATTCAGAGCAACACAGCTCTGTTTTGTTTGGTTTGAATTCAAACTATGGAAGTGATTTTTAGAAACTGCTGGAGGAAGATTAGCATCACAGCCTAGAACAGGAGTCATTAGCTCCTTGCCCAGATCAAAATCACATGCCTGTAAAAAAGGTGATGAGAACATTAGATCAAAACCAGTATGTCGTTATGAAAAACTTATGCAGCTCAGTGTGTTTACAATGCCCTATAATTTGATGAGTCCATGCTCTGTGGTTTACTCCGGAGCTGCTGGAGACTCACATGCGCAAAGGGTTCACTATCTCTGTGCGTAACAGCTCTTGGGTCTCTCTGTAATACTCCACATCGGTCTTTGAGCGTGGCCTCAGCAGAACCGTGTCCAGGACCGAGCTGAAGGAGAAAAGACTGGGGAGGGGAGCAGAGAACACGGAGATTAAAATTAAAATGATCAAGAACATATTGAAAATGGCCTCTATTTGGCATTGAGGCAGTAGAATGTAAAAGAACAAGCCATTCTCAAAATAATTCATCAGGGTGTCATCCTGATGAAAACATGTAGGTCAAAATGCATTGGTAGCAAAGCCAGTTAAATAAAAGATTTTTTTATTTTAAAAGTAGAGCCTAGGGAATTGCTTGTTCTACTATTTCAATGCCAAATAGCCTCAGAGCATGTTTTCCTCTTCTCAGTAGTGTTCTTAATAACCCTTTTTATTCTCCTTTGAAATTAAATAACTTTATTTGGCTAATTTACACACAACTTGAATTTGCATTTGCAGAGATCCCTCATAAATACATATACACATCCCTGCAGATACATATTTCTTCTGAGAGATTAAAGCTTGCCTGAATCAGCTCACAAAGATTCCACACAAAGATTTAAAGTGCATGGAAATCCTAGAGCTTTAATTTTTGTGGTTTTACAATAAATTTGGAAAAAAAAAACAAGAAAAAAAACCATAAAAAAATCTTATTTTATTAGTTTCTAACATTTTGGTCGTGCTTCTGGGTATTAGGGCCACAGAATCGTCACTCAAATAATCAGATAATGCCTCACATTATGGGGAAGTGTTTTGCCAGATAGCATAAGACGCCTGCTTGCCCAAAAATTTTCCCTGGAATTTATGAATGAATTCAAAAAATTCCAACTCCATGGATTACACACTTATTACAACACAGACCTTGGCAGTTAAAAACCGTGTGACCTGCAGTCTCAGAGTCAAAATATTTTATGGATCAAATGTTGTTTTAGGGTTAACTGTCACTTTAAAAAAATATACTGTATATTAGTGTTACTAGCATTATTAGTGGTAGTAGTAGTAGCAATAACCTGAGTTTCAGTGGAAAGATTTTATGCACAGTGTCAGTCTCTTACACTTAACATTTCTGTTTTTTTGTCATGGAAATGAGAGCAGGGAGGGCAGCACTGCCCAGACTCTGTCCCTAGCAATGTTTAATTTTCACCACTAGGAGGCTCCACAGGTTACTTCTGCAAAAAGACATCAAGTCATAGAGTGACTGGGGCTTCCCCCTTTGAGGGGGTCCAGCAATGATCACATTTAAAGCTAATGAGCATCAGCAGCAGATAGAAATGCAGTCAGACAGGTGACATGCAAACACCAGTGATTACAATCCTCTTTACAATAACTAGTAGTTTGGGACTGAGTGCTTTGTTCAGGCACTACAGAAAGATAGACGTAATAGAAGTATAGAAGTAATATTAGCCATTTGTGAACTCAAAGGGTACACCATCCTGTCAGTGCCCCTACCACCTACTGGCCATTAGATGACACTCCAGATTGAAGAAGTGATATACAATCAATCAGTGCGTCAAAGACGTCAGGCAACAATAGCGAGCACTGAATATTTTGCAGCTGATACCTGGTACTTGCTTGTTCGGTGTATTTTTGAACATTTAAAAAATGCAGGGTAAAAGATGTGAACAAGATATAAATCAAAGTATACAGAAGGAGTACCAGAAGAGGGTTGAGTCCAGGTAGCAGGAGTTATAGTGACCTTGGATGCCTTTCTTCTTTCCCACCATGACATCCAGACCATCATTCTCTGTGCGGGGAGGGGTGTTCTCATGCACGACCTCACTCAGGTAACCCCCGAAAGCTGCATGAGCGCAGAGAGAGGAATGTTAAACACAAAGCCTTTTTGGAGCTGTAGTTACTTTGAGAGTCTTTAGTTGTCTAATTACTGTAACAACAAGCAATGATACAGACATTTAATTGTTGCCCTCTGTTCTAGTGACTCACCGATGGAGTTGCAGCGTTCTATGGGGTTGGAGGAGTGGTGTAGAGAGGGGAAGCGGGAATCAGGCCGGCAGCACTTCAGTTTTACAAACAAGGCCTTCTTGGGTGGGCAGGTGAAGTAGCGCGTACCCTTGAAAGTACCGTCCGTGCAGCCAACACATTCTTCTTCCTGAGGAGATAGGGCAAGATGACGTCACCATAGTATTGTCAGGTACTGCTATTGAGCTGTACACCAGATACAGTACAAGCAGTGCGACAAGTGTGATATTAACCTTTGAAATTTGGTGTGCGTGGGGATGCATGGTCACGAATTTGACCATGCATGACAAAATTGTGAGAGTCATGCATGTCATTGCTCCGTTCCAGCATTTTCAAAAGTACAATGATAAACCAAATGAGCAGCACTGTTTGCATGCTACACGCAGTATCTTGGATACTACTGACCAGACTTTTATGATCAATATTATTGTGCTGTATCGCCATTTTCAAAACTCTGCACACCACTTCATTGATGTAATTAAAGTGTCTTGCATTGCCCCAAATGCATGAAAATAAAAAAAGCCCATTGCCAAGTTCCACAGAGTGTGTACAAGCAGTTAGTGTGTCTGTCCGATACAGTTTCTAATATTACATGCTATGGAATTCATAAGACAATATCAGAAATGCAATAATAACTAATAACTCTTGATGTACTCTGGCCAGAAAGCTGCAAATCACCATGGTTGTAACCTCTTTTGTGTATTGTGTGTTGATTGTTTTTTAACATGTGTGATGTATGGTGTAGGGCTGTACAGCCATTGCACTATTTGTATTCGGGTTCGGATTCGGGCTTTTAAAAAAAACTTTGGATTCGTTATTCGGATTCAGGAAGAAACTGGAAGTGGGCGCACTAGAGACTTTTGCCGAGCTAGCCGGCTAACTTCCGGTTCAGTTCTCGGCTAACTAGAGCGGGAAAAAAATAGAGATAAGTGCATCCCTAAATGTACTGGCATATTCTCTGCTGATAGTGTTTTTGTTATGTTTTGTTTTTCATTTGTGTTGTCATAATAGAAATACAGTGTGAAACAATACAAAGTACATGGTTGTTCTAAAAAAAAAAAAAAAAAAAAAAGTTTTTTTTTTGGTT
>OMLB01043889.1:0-17339 GCA_900302555.1 Myripristis jacobus | reverse complement strand
TTTTTCCCCTTCTAATTTCCCTCGCAAGCAAAAGCTCCAGACGATCTCGCATCTGGATCACACGGGCGGGCGACGACGTGTGAAGAGGACACTGACACATGCGAGCTCCTCCGCAGTGTGACTCCTGATCGAGGCTTCCTAAATGGTAAGTAGACGAGCTCTCCGAGCGTTGCCGCGGCTCTGTCGGGCAAACTGCTCGGCACAATGTTAATTTGTGGCAGGTCGGCTGAGCGGACAGGCAGGCAGAGGATACACAGCACTCCGACAAAATGCCAACAGCTGACTTGTACTACTGTGTCTCCACTAATGATTGCGGCGACGTTCAGCGGCATTGCTCTGCAGGACTATGAACTCAGCCTTATGCAGGTACAAGCAATTTATACACACTTTTTCTACGCGACAGTCAATGTGTTGCTATTGGTAACGAGCCAATCAGCTGTTAAGACAGTTTCTCCCTACTGACACAGCGGCCCGCATGATTTTTCTCAGCAATTTCTTACACCCGAGGAGCTGTTTGGAGTCCAAATAAACGACGTGAGCGCTTTTAGAGAGAGACGGGCCCAATATGTAGACCCTGTTATCATTATACATCTGTCCAGTAGCCCTCGGGAGGCAAGGCACATCCCTGCAAAGACAAAGAGTTGACTCATGCAACAGAATGCTTTGCTGATAATTCAGTAACGACTGTGATGTGCGTCTGGAGGTAGTATCTTCCACACAGACTGTGCAGGCCAGCAGCTTTATTCAAGTGGCAGATGCTAGACATACGTGGTATGATAAAAATGCTACAGTTGACCACTGATGGCTTGCCAAGGCTACTTGGAGCGTCCTGTTATGTAATGGTCTTCGGGTGCCCGCAGCCGTATAGGCCTGCACGTGCAATTTCACATCTTTTAGAGTCGGGTCTGGATTAACATTGATGACAGGGAAGCCGACTGGCCAGTTATCACAAGGACAAAAAAACTGTTTGACGAAGCCGTAAAGCAATGCCACGGAGAACAGAGTTATCTTCTGTGATGCTGGTTATCACAGGCTGTGGCATGAAGAAACTTTATATTGTGTCAGGTGTACCCATAAACAGTTTGTAGCCTATTATATAAGCCGCATGCCGCTGCCTCACTGGTCAATAAGTGTACCAAAGGTGAGTGTAGGACTGTGCTAAATTTCGCAGAAAACTTACATTATTTGCGCATTGACTGCACTGTCCATTGAAACTATGAGCTGTGCACTTGTGCATTGTCCTATAGTGGGTTAGGCTGTATGCTGAACTGGCATGTTACAATAGTTGGCTGTTCTAGTAGGCTAGTAGGTCCCTTGTGATAGTTACGTTTGGTTATTATCTTATTATCAGAATGGCTTTGGCTGAAGGCATTGCTATTGAGGAACAAGTATTCCAAATAAGGCAAGTTATTAAGTGTGTTATTACTCTTATATAATAATAGCCTGTATCTATATATATCCTGGACACTGTCCATGAGCCATGCTGTGTATTTGAAAATCAGCTTACAATCCACTTTCTAGTCAGATGTTTTTGCTGTGGTGATTTAGCAACGTAAATTAAAAGCTTCTGCTGTTGATTATAAACATGGCCATGTGTGCAATACATGTGCCCTGGTCCCACTGTTTGTCTTAGCTCAGTGGGCCTGGCAGAAATTTGCTTATTAAGTTTAGAGGTTAGCAGTGTCCTTGACATGTGCTGCCAGAGGCCAGCTAGTGAGTCATCAAAGCTAATGGGGGAAGCATGGACAATTTAATCTGGACTGGAGAGCTCTTGATCTCTGATGGTGCCCACTCAGTGGGCCTTTGTTGTCAAATAGAGCACACCCAACCCTGCCCACTCAAGATGTTACGGACAGATTGCAGTGATAAAGCAGAGCAGGGCTCTATCCACCATGTTGTTAACCCCCTCAAAAATCCCCGGTGGTAAGTCCACAGAATCCAACAATCAGTGAGCAGTTTGCTGAAATGGGACGATATTCAACTTTATAATCTTTGATGACAAAATTGACCTGTGGTACTCGCAGCATGAGGCAATAATTAGAGTTTGTTGTGTTGTTACAGTCAAGTATTTTGCACAAAACAAAACAGATTCCATGGAAATGCTGTCAATGCTGCTGGTGGGGAAGGCGATGGAAAAGCAGAACAGATAAGGGTTTTCCTGGACATCATTCCTCATCTCTGCATGGATTGTCATACAGTTTCCTGGGTTATTGCGCACAGAGGCACACACACACACACACACACACACACATACACATGTGGTCACAATGAATGAATGAGGTCAAGCTGTATTAATAAAATACACATGCAGTCGGTATACAATTGCAAGTGTTTAAAAACATTTTTATGACTTTTATTGTCTAAGAAGATCTTTATCCTCAGGTGTTACTGCCGCTGGCTTTCCAAGCTCAACAACATCATGTGTATTGTTCTTTTCCCAGGATGACAGGTGACCTATAGAGGCAGAGAATGGTGTATAGGGCTGACAATGTGACTGTTTATTTTTTTTTTCTTTCCACAAAGGTGGGCGGCTCAAACCCAGACACACCTCTCATGCCTCTGGCCAGTCTGAGCTCATGGTGTGTGCTCGCTGGGATAAATTAGTGGCCTGGCCAAAGAGCACAGTGTTTCGACACGTACAGAAGTGCACACAGGTGAGAGGATGCTTAAACGGCAAGACCAGCAATTCTTTGACATATGTTTCGATTAAAATGCTTCACCATCATCATTGAAGTATTGCTTCCCATGTGCTCTATGTCCCTCCCTGTCTGTTGTCTAGGATGTCATGGGCCAGAGGCTTCTTTGTAGCCACAGTGGACGAGCGAAAGACAGCGTGGGGCGAGCGCAATGGCAAGAAGAGGAAGGACAGCTCTTCACTGTGCAACCCACGCTACATGAGCTGCCTACGGGACCCTGAGGACCTGGATGCCCCTCCTGCAGCCCCCCAACATTACCAATGTGGAGCTGGCACCAGTGGGAGCAGCTTTGGCATGCGCTGCGTCTGGCAGGAGGACCACTACGGGAAAAGGATGGGTGGTGGCGGCGACCTGGGGCTAAAGGCTGTTGACCTGGGTTTTGAAGACGGGGATCTGAAGGGCAGGAAAGAGGAGGAAGTAGGGGAATTAGCAGAGGCCGGGACGGGGAGCTGCAAGACGATGACTGCTGCGGACTGCTGGACGCGCGTGGTTTGGGTTTTCCGATCCAAGAAGTTTCAGTCGGCCAAGCTGGAGCGTCTGTACCAGCGCTACTTCTTCAGGCTCAACCAGAGCTCTTTGACCATGCTGATGGGGGTGCTGGTGGTGGTTTGTGGGGTCATGCTGGCGTTCCACTGCATCTACACCCCCCCTGATGTGGCCTACGCCTCGGTGCTCTCTGTGGCCATGGCCCTCTTCTTAGCCATGATGGTGGTGTGCAACCGCAACGGCTTCCACCAGGACTACATGTGGTTTGTCAGCTACCTGGTGATAGGGGTGCTGATTGTAGTGCAAGTGTTCGGGGTGCTGATGGTGGAGCCCCGCAGCGCCTCGGAGGGCATCTGGTGGACCGTCTTCTTCATCTACATCATCTACACGCTGCTGCCGGTCAGGATGAGGGCTGCGGTGCTGAGTGGAGTTGTGCTGTCCACCATACATGTCGTCACCGCCTGGCAACTCAACAGAAGTGACAAGTTTATTTTCAAACAGGTAAGAAATTGCAGAGATAATACACAACATTGCCAGGAAAAATAACAGAGGGAGGTATTCGCTCATTTCCCTGACTTTTTTCAAACCGAGTTGGTCAGCTTGTTTTTTTGTGTTACAAGGAGAATACACCCTTTACTCATTTCTGTGCTGTGTTTGTTTACAATCACAGTTACCAAGTCACTACAGCGACAGTATTTAATCTAAATTCACTGCAATCCAAAAAAGTTCATGGTTTAAGATTTTTTTCCTTTGAGATGTCTTGTTGGATCCCAGTTCCTTCTTTCATCATGAAAGTTTAAGTAAACATTTATTTTCAATAGAAAATGGGAGAATTTCTCCACCCCTCACTTAACAGGGCCCCTTATTATTACTTTATAATTGTGCACAATGTGTCTATGACTGTATTCATGACCTGAATCGCCCTACTTTCTCGTAGCGTCGATATAGGACAAACATTGTAGAGACTCCTCAACCACTTTCCCATGTCAAAGGTGCCGTACTAAAAGTAGATGATACTGTAAGTCTTGGCAGCTTTTCAAATGAGATTTTTAATGAGCCTATGTTTTGTGCTGTAGGGAAGCTATTGGCAACTCTGTTGGGGTTTGTGGAAGGTCATCTGGGTTGAACGAGTCCGTTTCGCTGTATTGTGGAGGAATATCATGGTAATGTAGCGCAGTGCCATTCAGGCTTCAGTTCCCTAAAACAAGGAGGCTATTGTAGTAAAATGAAACAGGGTGGGGTGGGATACTCGGATTGTGCAATGAATTCAACAAAAAAAAAAAAAAATAAGATGATTACGTCTTCATAATGGAGGGTGTGGAAAAATATAACAGATTTAGACATTAACAATGACTTCAGAGCCCAAAGAGTGAGCGATGTTTCTTTATTGCTTTTGTCTGTTTTATTTGTGTCTTCAGATCCTTGTTGGTTTGCATGTATTGATTTGCGTATCATTCATTCATTTATATACTATACATATTCATATTCAGTAATTTGTATTATACTATACAAGAATCTATTAAAATATGTTAATGAACTTACCTACTTTGGGTCTCAGAAACTTGTTAGAAAGCTGCCTTCAAGCATCCAAGATAGTGGTCATGAATAATCTTCCAGTTTATGGCAACTACAACAGTCTGGATTGTTTGAGTTAGGGTTAGACTGCAGCAGTTTACTGATAAGTGAGAGTTATTATTAATTATTATTCTGATATTTTAAATATTATGATTGACCAGTCTTGTGATCCACGGCCTATATGATGGAGGTTCTTCCTCAAAATCCTGCAGTGAAATATGACTTTTTTTTTACCCAGTTACTTTATTCAGTTCATTGTTAAATTCTGCTTTTTAATGTAAATGAATTCTTCACTGAAAGGCAGTAATGCATCCCAGAGTTGCCTTGCCGCTGAAAAGCTGCGGGGTGGGCCACCCTACCTTAAAGAGCCGCTAACCCTTGAATAATTTAATTTGTATGGGTTTCAATGGAGAGTTTTAGTGTCTCATGGTCTGAGTGCTGAATCACAGGCTTTTCCACAAACACTTTTTTCCTGACAACGGCCACATTCATAGACATTGAATATCAGCACAAAATAACATCTATCAGCAGCTTAAGTCTAGAAAATTAGTATTGATATTGACCTTCAAAAACCCATATTGGTAGAAGCCAGTAGTGACATATAATTGGTTTTCTATCACCATTTAGCCACCAGATAAATATGGAGCCACTCTGAATGAGGCAATATTGACATAGCAGCACTTGTTGAGTGAGCTTGTGTGTAGCAGGCCCGTGTCCCTGTTTGGGGCATGGGCACATTGGGCTGGTGCTTTGCCTCACACCAGACCTGGTTGGCTGCAATGATCGTCTGATAGACTGGTGCCTTGCCTGAGGGCTGGTAACCTGACTGACTCCCCACCCGTGGTGATACGTTCCAGTTTTCTGAGCAATCAATGAAGGGACACGGACCTCACATTGGTCGACAGGAAGGCTGCTCTCATGCTCGCTCTCTGGAGATGTGATAAAAGAAAGTGTTTTGAGTTGTTTATTGGTGTTATCTGTAGTGTGTTTCTCTGTAGCTAACAATCTCAAAAATGACAGGAGGTTCAGCGTCATGTTCTGTGTTTTTCATCTCAGGAAAAGAGCTGCACAGCCTGTTTGTGTCTTCTGAGAACAGGAATCTGTCGGTCTGGCTTCTAGCTTCTAGTACAGTAGTTTTATGAATACAGCGGGACCCCATTCAAGCTGTCACACCCTCTTTATCACACACATAGGTTCACACACTCTGTGGCTTCTGGCATCGCATGGCCAGGCTCACAAAGCCGGTCTCTTCTTTTGGGACCTCATCATCCTCCAGACCTCTCTGTGTCCCAGCCTTGTTTTCACTTATTTGTGTTTTCCCTACGGAGATGTTCACGCAAGATCAGAGCTGAGAAGATGCGAGACCGATGATGGCGTGGACAAAAGGCGTCTTTGTCGGGGACCTCCACGATGAAGCACGAGGGGAGGGAACTGTGGAGGTTATGGTGGCGACAAGGGGACGACCACAGACGGAGAGTTTGAAATAATGCTGGGCTGATGCACCCAGCTGTAAAAGGGCTGCCAGTCTGTTCTCTGTTCTATGTTCTTTCTCTCTTTCTCCCTCTTTTTCTCCCCCCTTCCTCTCTCTCTCTCTTTCTCTCTCTCCCTCTCTCTCTCTCTTTCTCTCTCTGAGTCACAATTCCACTCTCACAAAAGCCCCCTCAGAAAGAGTGGCCTTTTATTTCTCGGCGGGCTGAGATTGAGCTCACGCAACTCACGGTGATTGTTTCCATAGATCTCCATGTTTCTCAGCTCTGCTGTGGATCTGGAGAACTGCCCACTCTGACGACTGCAGACAGATGAAGATAAAGCTGCTCTTAGGAAGAAGGATGTGGGGGTTGGTGTTACACTGCTGTTGTTCACTTGAAGTGCCTCCATTATCCCACAGACAGTTCAGAGGGACCTCAGTCATACTGTATGGGGTTCTCCTTTTCGAAGAAGGAGGTTTGCAAAATTTGTATGGATTGTGCATTCATGAAACTTATGGGAGATGCTTTGAATAAAAGGTAGTCATTCAAGCTGAATTAAAAGAGGACATTGATCGAGTCGGTGATAGCCAGGATTTGCCCTCAAATCCAAAGTTACATTATTTTATGATAGCCCCCTAAGCCTTTGCCTATACTTGATTTTCCTCAAAACGTAAAAACAACACATACCTGATAGAATGAAATATAAACCCTCATACACTGGAATACACTTCATACACTCCCCTTGGTCTTCTGCCATCTGAGTCACCTGAGTTATGGCTCTCCTTCATGGTGCCTTGTGATCAGACTATTGCTGGAGCTCATGCACACACACACACAGACACACACACACACATATTTCAGTTACCCTTAGAGAGACCACCTGTCTCTCATGTCTTTGCTACATCTGTCTCCCTTGTGGGTAAAAGAGGCGACGTCTAACTTTTACATTGCTGGCGCCGTGCACCATTCAGAGAACTTCGGCTTTGATATGAATTTCCATAACTGAAGTATGAACAGCTGGCCATGCATACGCCAAAGTGCCTTAAGGGGGATTATATGACTTTATAGTACCATTGTGTTGTTCTAGGAATTCGTAATGATGGTGACATGCAGTATGTTATACATGGATTAACAAGGAACCAAACAGAAGTCGTCCAATTGTGTGGGTGAGGATATATTTGGACAACTTAATCCCGACTGGAGTCCTCTAAACGGGAGCTATTGACAGGCAGGTCAAGAAGAAAGTGAAGTCGAAGGTACATCTAGTCCAAGCTTTTGTTATTGTGTGCTGAGCCGGCACTAGAGGAAAAACCTGTTCCTTAGGCAGATTGTTGTGGGGGGGGTCCACGAATGTGGGACTAGTGGAAACATACTGATCCCTCTGCTTGACACTGTTGAAAAAGATACCAATCAATGAATTGTCACAGGCACGCCAGATGCGGGCATAATGCATTTAGGCCACAACGTTCGGGCTTACATAAGAAAAACAGCGTGACAGCAACCACACAATCTACCTTAACCTTTGTGCAATTATTCATGGTGTTTGCTCGGAAAGTATGACAAGGGCTGTGTCTGCCACATGTAGTCCAGGCCAGTTTCTCAGATTCTCTCCGAGAGTGATACTGAAACTAAGGGAAGATCCTAATGGTTTATTTTATAGCTCCAAAGCATTGTTGCTGTCAATGATTGCCTTTTGTTTTATTATTTGTTGGCTGTGTTTGTGTTTACTGTAGCTTACAACAAGAAAATCCAGCCTAGTTCATGCACACACAGGCGTACGCACACGCACACACACTGATGCACGTAAACATAGAGGCCAGGAGAGGCGGAGTGTGATCCATGCCCAGCTCCATGAGCAGTATGGATCCGTCCAGCACACTTGGCTGAGATCAGATGGTGAGAACCCATCATCAGATGCTGCGGGTGCCAAACAATACGCTGCCTCAAATAATGGATAGGCTGGATCGCCCCTCTACTCTCAACCCCACCCCCTTTCAGAAAGGGATAGAGCTTGTGACTCATCCACTTATTGTATTACAACCTGGGGCAATGATACAACTCTGGATAACTTAAACCACCATGGGTGGGAGCAATTAGGATTAGTGATAAGAGAAATATTGCTCTTAAAATACTGCTACTGATAAGGGCAATAATAGCAGAGCTAATAATAGTTGTGTGAGTTGAGGATGAGGAAGTGGAGCCTTCTAATAATGGATAGCTCATGGTTTACTAACAACTTGGCTCTCTACGAAAGTACTAGGATTTAAGGCTGAACAGCCATGGCTGACAGCCAAGAATTATATATTAGAAATCCATTAGTGGTGTTAAATGTTGATCTGTGTGGCATGCAAGCCCTAAGGCTTTTAAGGCCACTTTTTACTCTAGATCCCATTGAGCCTATAGTCCAGCCTGTGCCCAATAGTGGCAGAAAGGCTAAATGGCTGTCTGTCTAAATTCACTGTCACCCTGCCTAACTGTCTTGTTAGCCCACTTGTTAATCATCTTATCAGTCAGAAGAGTTAAAATGGCAATAACACACACAGGCCTGGCATGATTACTGACAGGGCACATGGGACACACATCCCAGGGCCCTCAGACCACCAGGCCCCCCAGTCTCCAGGCCCCAGTCATACACCGCCTGGTTATTTTGTGGTTATGTATAAAACTTAAATGCACAGTCGACTCATGCTTGCTTTTTTCCACCTATGTATTGCAAAAAGAGGGATGTTTCTTTTTGAGATATTGACAAATGTACAAACCTGTCTAGTTTTGTTTGTGTACAAAAAGTTTGTGCCCCCAGGGCCTCATGGTCCTGTGATCCAGGCCTGCATACAGACTACGGGTTGTTATTAACTGTCAAGCACAGGCACTATGCAAAATATTTTAAAACTCCATGCCTCAGTTGTCAGGAGGACCTAAACTCACTTTAACCTTTCTCCTCACATTCATTTTCATCTGCTTTTCATGTCTGAAGTGGATTTTAATCACTGAAACTCATCAGTCATCACAGCCTTCAGTCAGATTTACCTGTGCAGCCTTTTTCATAGAGGTCACCCTAATGTTTTGTCCACTTAGTATCGATTGTTTTTTGGATAAGAAGAGAAAAGCTGCTTCTGATATTGAATTTGGTGGAATATTGACAGGCCGTTTCTTTTTATCGTTTTTTAATCATTTTTATCTTTTATGAACTGTGTTGTGTGCTCGGAGAGGGCACTGTTTTCCTAGCTTCACCTCGCTGGTCGCAGTGACCTCAGGTGTTGCCGCTGTAGGTCAGAGGCCTTAACACATAAAAGGTTGGCTTCTTTGCACCATGTACCCGTGGCTGTTTGGAGCACTGGCACTGGAAGACAAATTCAGCTGTTAACATATCATACAAAATATTACAGCAACTCTTCTTGGTGGATATTTAGGCCTGTCTCATTTAACAGGTCACTGTCATGGAAAACCACAGTGGATTGGTGTCTCACAGCTTGTCTCATTCTCACTGTCAGTGGGTGATGTCAGATACAATAACAAGACCCCGGTCTCATGATGTAATTTCACACTCTCTGGTTTAATCCAAATCTTTTCCCCTCGGTCTTGTGCCTTCAACATATTTCTCCCACCCAAGCATAAAAATGCTACTGTCTCATGTCTTGGTTTGTTATACTCATTTTTCGACATGTTATTGACACTTTGTCTAAAAGGAGGCCTTTTAAGGTTGCAGTAAAGATCACAATTGTATGACTGGGAGCTGTGCAAGTGCTCTGCTTTTTCCTGATTTGGATGACACAGTGACATGCTATTGTGTTGTAAAGAAGGGGTAGAGCTACGGAGTATCTTCTGGCCTCCGAACATCCAGAAGAATTCTGTGGAAGAAAACAATTGGCAAGCACTTGAAGCTCTTTTCTCTGTCATCCGATATCTCTGAATCACCTTTTCAAAAGTCTTGGCTTGTATGGCTTTCAAAGGACGGATGGAGATGAACCGGACACCGCAAACAACAGGACAGGACAGAACACATAGCACTTCTGGTTGTGGTTGTTTCACCATACGTTGAAACTCAACACCGGTGTTTTTATCTTTGTAGAAACGCTACTGATGTATCAAGCTTCACAAACATGTGTCGCACGTGATGGTACCTTATGTTGGCTTAGGAGGCGGATCTGTTTCATGCATGAGTTTAGCAACAGCCCATCCCTGACTGAACAACTGACAGAAGACCAAGGCTAAACTTTAGTTGGAAGAGATACCAAATTGCTTTGGAGTTTCTGCTGTTTAAACTATAACCTGTTGCTCCTGTCCCAGTATTGATTTGTGTGCTTTGTAGTAATGGTCAATATTGTGTGTAGTTTAAGAACTAGAACAAGGAAGGACAGTGGTTGATACTGTGAGCAGAGGTGCTTTGTTCGCCGCTGCTTATGTAACTGGACTGAGAAACTAGACTCTTGTATGTTTTTGTAAGAGCCCCAGCCTCTGGCCCACTTGCTATCTCATTTGATCTAGTTTCTGTACCCCTTCTCTTTATTCTGCCTCTCTGGTTTGAAAGTAAGTGTGTCTCAAGTGCTTATCTACAACACCTTGATTTCAGTCGAGTTACACAAGTTACTCAGACCCAGGGGGTGAGCTGCCTTTTTTGCATTTTGTGATTAATTCACATCATAATAATGTTGCATATTGTGCATAAAAGGAGATGGATTTCCTGCATGTTTAGCTCAGAGATACGGCATATATGAATGTCCGGACTCCCTCACACAGTTCAAATCAGTGAGAAGAGTCAACCAAGAGCCCAGTGGGGTTGGCTGAGCTAATTAACCAAATCTTGTGTTCTTGCAGCCATGCTGTAATTGCAGCTGTGCCTTCCCCAGCTCAGAGGGTGTGAGTGGGCAGGAAGTGGAAGGGTTAGTGAGGACACAGCTGGGAGGAGAGCGCTGTGTCCAGCGCTGCCCACTCCCTCCCTGCGTCCAGCCAAACACAGAGCCCTGGACGGCCGAGCAGCCAGGACAGCTGATGTGCTTGTACCTTTACACAGGCGTTTCTGTGCACGTGCACAGCTCTGCATGTGATGCTCATCTCAAACACAGGGCTCGAATATAGGCTGGAAAGTACTTACAACTTGATTTAAATGTTCTGTCAATGCTTAAATTCTGAACACATCCCTGGAAAATGCTTAATTTTTCCCCTTTATAGCACTCTAGTAATGCTTGCAAAACAGATGTGTGTGGCCTTTTTGACCAAAACTGCAACACCATCACAGGAAATATTAACATGTCAGTAGTTATATATCACCTATATTAGGTAACCATATATTAGCGTCATGCTTAAAGTCAGACCTACACGTGTCATGAATTCAAAGGCTTTTTTCCTGCTTTTTAGGTTGCTCATGTTTTGTCTAACTGCTGATCTGAAACAGTCAGATGAAAGATATAGTGAATACCCTCCGGCTATTAGTAGCTGACAGGCCGACGGTTAAGACATATATTGATGAGGTAAAATGCTGTTTTGGGAATGGGGGAATAAGTGCCTATCTACTGCAATATATATGATTTTGAGCAAAAGGTTCACCATACAAACATGCACTTTGGTCTGTTGTTCATTCATGCATTCATTCATATGTTCATTTTATATACTAAATGATTTCTACATGATGTTATTGTAAGTTATCCCTGAACCTTTCAGTCTTACAGACGAGGTCCATGTATGAAATCAAGAAGTACGTTTTTCAGAAGTATTGAAAGATTTGAAGAGCTGAAAAAAAGGGTGTTTATGCATCTTTAAGTGCTGAAAAATTGCTTGAATAATTCCATTACATAACTAGAAAGTAAATTCAAAGCAAATAAAAAAAACCAACAATATAAACATGACAGAATCAATATAAAGTGAATCACAAAGGGCATTGGTTAAAACAGAAATAGTTAAAAGAAAAACCCATAAAATGGTGTTTGAGCAGTGATTCAGAAGTACTGATTTTGCTGATTTGATCTCCTCTGTCTCGACGCCTTGATAGCAAAGGTCGGATCACCTTTAGTCAACAGGCTCGTCTGAAAGTCTCTGTGTGCACGTCTTTTTTTTTTTCCATTTTTTTGGCATTTTTGCATTCCACAGTTGACAGAAGGGAGAGATTAGTCTCGCATAGCCAGACCTATCTTAGCACTGTGCCAATGCTAAAGAAAGATCTGGCATAACCCACTATCATTCTGCTGTAGGGAAAAAAAAAATGCTCTGGCCTGTTTGCATTTCTCTAAACCAATCACAACCGTCATGGGCGGCGCTAAGCACAGGATGCAAGCGACGGCGTCCTTGCAGAACGGTGCCAGCGGGGCGGGGACTTGTTTTGATGCTCGCTGGACTCGTCAAAACCGCAGACAGTTTAATCGCTGGATGTAGCTCTTGCAGACACCAGACATCAGACATCGTCATTTAACTGATATCAAGTGGAACGGACTGGTGCATTCATTCATACATACCAGCTCAGAAGTTGTTGTTATTGTTTCACATAGCGACAACTAACACGCCTGCCACTCGGCGACTGAAATAGTTGCCCAATGGCAGGCTCTTACCCACAGTCTACATCTGGTGAGTCAGGCCAGGGAGGGATGGGAGGAAGACGGGGCAGCAGAGAGAGAGAGAGAGAGAGAGAGGAGGATGATTCATCACAACAGTCCCCAAACCCAGGTTGTTCTGGCCACATGGTTGGTCTGCACTGCAGCCAACTTAGCCACCAGGACACCACACACACTTTCTCAAAGAGGATTTAAAACTCTTCTCCGTAGCCAGGAGCACGCCTCAGCCACACCTTTTTCGCAATCGGTAAAAATTAAACCAACATGTGTGAAGAAACTAAAATTTGGGTGAATGTGACCGCATCCCTTTTTGTGTTGGTTGGAAGATTCATTAAAAGCCTCTCAGTGCAACGACAGAAAATATCCTTTTTTTTCTGTGTTCAGTATTGCCAAAAGTTTATTCGTAGCTCTTCACTCGCAGACCCACTCTCCCTTTTTCCCCCTGAGGTCGATAGGTCTTCCGCTGCTGTCAGATTGCTTTCATCACCGTCTTGTGGCTCTTGGTTTAGCCGATTCGCAGCTCATTCGTCCTTTCATAGCTTGTTAGAGGACATGTAAGCAGGGTCAGTGGGTGAAAGGTGTCACAATTTGTTTCAGACAGCGTGCTCCTCACTGCTCCTTGGCTATTACGGGAGAGGGAGGTCTCAGGTATCTGTTCTTTGGAGCTCTGCTGAACATTTGCCTGTCAGGAATAATGTGAGTTGGAATACTGAAGGAGGGGGATATATGCACATGTAATCCTTTGATTTGAGGAAAACCTTATTGGTCAAATTAGCAAATGGAATGGACGGTTTGAGGAGGCGGTTATTGTTGCTGTACTTACTCAGTAATTCCAGGATAGCCGGGAGATATTTCTCATGTTTGGAAAACATTCATGTGCAGTATTAATTTAAGATCCATTTTTCTGACAGATGTGCAGCCTGGGTCCAATGCTATTGAGCCGAGTGGAATTTGCCTCAGTGTTTCACCAAGATTACTCCATGGCCTCACAGGTCGCCCGAGACCAATTTTGGTTTGGCTCAAGCCATAATGAAAACAGCTTAGATTCCAGATGGCAAAGGCCCAAGTTGGCAGAGGCAGGCACAGCCCCGCCCCTCTGCTACATTTGCATCTTTATAAGGAATGGCTTCCTTCTTATGTCAATAATTACACATTTTTAGCAACCATGATTAGATCGGAATTGATGCAACAAGTTTCAAAAAAAAGTCCGAAGTCAGAGATGCCTCTTGACGGATTGTTGACGTGCCATAGCCTCTGAAATTCGTCGCTGGAAGACATTTTAAAAGCTCCAGATGCCTGTCAAGGGCAAGCTCCCGGGGCGTAACCTCCGTGTCAGCAGCAGCGTCCCCAGAGCCTGTGTGCTGGCTTTGGGGAGGCAGCACTCTGGCCTTTCAACTTTCAACCTCTGCTGCAGTGAGAGTGGGGCTGGTGGTGAGACAGTTGTGACATACATTGAAGTTATCTCTCTCTTTTCAAATTCCCAGCTCCTGGTCGTATCTAAACATTGATTTCCAAGTCAGTATCTTTATTTGATAAGGGATAGTCTACAGTATCAGTTGAATTCTTCTAACTGTATTGTCCTAGGAGTTAATATTAGTTATAAATTGTTCTCGCTCACTGAAAAGACTATAACAGTCGCCTTCGCTGCGTTCACTGAAACTTCAGAAATGAGACTTGACCTGATACAGTTGTTGCAGTTCAACAGAGCTATAAAACCAGTAAAAGGTCATGTTTCCATTATGCTGCATGTTGTGAAAACTTATTGATCAACAGGGCAAATAGTACAGTGCTGCATACGTCTATCTGAATGAATGGATAATGATCTTGCTGTGAGAGCCTGTGCACATGTACATTCCTGCGTGCTTGTGCATGAGGGAATTGACCAGCGAGATGTTATTAAAGGCAGCTTGGATTTGTGGTGTGTTTGCCAAGCAAAAAGCTTTTCCATCCCCTTCTTTCTTTATCACACTATCCCTCTGCCTTTACTCAATAAAACACCTTGCTGAGAGCCGCGCCTTATAAGCCAATGTTTAGACTCCTTTCAACTTCACCGCCAAAGAGGTTCCTGCTCGAGTAAATGTTGAGTGTGGCTCGCCTTTAAGAGCCCAGCGGCTTGAGGAAGAACAGTCGGGACACATCAGCGGGAGTTAAGTCCAGCTTATTATTGGCTATGAAGAGAGTGGCACTATTCACACTGAGAGAAAGCTCCTCTGCTTTCTTAGCGCCCCATCCCTCTATCGGGAGAGAAAGGAGCATCAGAGTGGCTGGGGGTCTGTGAACCAACAGATACAACAGCCTGCAGGATCAAAGAGCTGCCAGCTCAAATGGAGTCTCTCTCTCTCTGTCTCTCACACACACGCACACAGGAACACACACACACACAGCTCAGACACAAGGTTTATTCAAAAGCCTCTCTGAATGCTTCTGCCTCTAATCTCCAGACCGTGTGGTGACTAAGCATATAACTTGGCATTAACAGGAGCTTTCTTCATCATTTTTTTCCCCCCACACTTCATTTCACTTTCGTATTTCCAGCTGTTGGGCTGTCATATTGAGCTATCATTCAAGATATAGTCATTCAGTTGTTGTTCAGTTCTAATAACACTGAACCTGAACCTGATGGCCTGTTGGCTGATATTTTGGGCTTGTAATGTTTCAATAGATATTTGCATCACACGGGAATCAAAGCTTTGATTGAGCTTCTTTTTTTTTTTATTTCACAAAAACATTTAATCACAAATGTGGAACCTCTGAAACTGTGTGGAAGCCAAACGATCACAATCAGCTGATATGAATGTCTCAACTTGGAGTGAAATCTGAAATACCACAGCTTGAACTGACTGAATGCAAACTGAGGGCATTGCTGAGACGCGCGGTCCCGGGAGCTGCAGGTGGCCCTGTATCTCAGACAGGCCACTTAACCAAGTTATCTGCCTCACTCAACTCTGTTCAGCACCATCTGTTAGGGATTAATGTGATCGAGTTCTATCAGAGGCCTTCAAGACCCGAGTGTCAGACCTCCACTGGTGGTTGACAGCACGGCTCATCACGAGGCTTAGCCCTGTCAATGATTTATGAATGCAATAGCTTTGTTGCTAATTGAGCGATGGTGCGGCACAAATCCAATGTCGCAGTTAGATAACAATTAGTCAGCCGGTCTTAGTGCATGTGAAGAACACGGCACGTATGATCTTTGCAGATCCTCAGCCTAATCTTCAATAAGTGGATGGCGAGATGTCTGCCGCTTCTTGACAGCTTTGATCTGAGGGCTTCAAAGTTGACTGACAGATGGGCATCAGCCATTCTCTGTCATCTCACATCAATGAGTAAAGGGAAAGAGGGCTCCTTGTTCTTTGGTGAAAAACCTGATTCAAGCAACCTGGCTGCATATAGCGCATGTACAGTATATCCCTCAGAACCCAGAGATGAGAATAAATTTTGGATGTTAAGCAGAGTGCAGTTGGCCTGCCCCTGTCCTGTGGTAATGGGTGTTCTGTTTCAAGCACAGGTTGCTAGATTGTCTCTGTCTTGTTGTGACAACAAAGGGCCAGTCCATGTGTGTACAGTGCAAACCTCATCTCAGCTCTGTGGCAGAAAGCTAATACAGCCCGCCCTCATCCTACAAATTAGGTTTGAGGCTTTGTTTCTGTCTGCTTTCTTCAGGGGGTTTTGATCAATAGCCTGCATTCCTCTCTGTCATCCATGTGTAGACTCTGTCCTCCCCCCTTACAGCTAATGTTCCTCCTAATTTCATCCGTATTACGAGGCTTTAGATTGAAATGATAAGGACTCATGCATTAGAAAACACGCAGTATCTTTGTGTGTGTGTGTGTGTGTGTGTGTGTGTGTGCAGACAGTCTCTCATTCTTCTTCTATCTTTATCTGTCTGACTTTAATTCACACACGCTGGTTTGGCAACATACCAGCTATGGCTCATAAATACTGGTACTGATATGATTTTCTTGTCTGTGTCTGAAATTCACTATTTGTACGTACAGTACGTTGTTCTCGCATGTCTTTTTCTCATTATCGATGATATCATCTTCAGAGGAAGCACTCTGTGCTGTGGTCAGAGGTCAAGTGATTTTCCCAGGCTGGAGTGTGTTTCTGACCATGGAGAGAATCTGTGTGTGTGTGTGTGTGTGTGTGTGTATGTTTTTGTTTGTTTCAGAGTTGAGGGGAAGTCCAGAGCTCAAGGCTCCATTTCTGATGTTCACTCTTGGCTGTAGACTAGTCAGAAGAGAAATCACTAACAGACTGACAGACTGACCTACCGCACACATACACACACACACACACACACACACACACACACACACACACACACACACACACACACACACGCTGCAGCGGCAGCAGTGGAATGCTTTTGAGGTCAATGGCCCTGCTAAGCTAACTGTAGACTGTATCTAAACTTCATTTGCCACAGATCACGCTGTTGTATGTTGTTCTGTATTCGCAGAGACTCATTGTTCGGCCAACACGCTCCAGTGCACTAGGTACACACAGAAGAACTAACCCAGGGATTTGCAACCCTGTGGGTCGAGCATCTTCAAGTCTTAACACCAGTC
>OMLB01043887.1:0-15678 GCA_900302555.1 Myripristis jacobus | reverse complement strand
CACGAGGTATATAGCATTAATAGGGAAGAGACGGGCTAGAAGAGACATAGTGAAACTGCACATGCTCACATACAGACATAAACACAGATACAGATCATTTAAATGCAGATATTGTTACCAAATAGCTGCTAGGGCTAGCTCTACTACAAAGGGTCTATGAAAACAAATTGCTGCTCCCCTCATTACAGGGGGGGTGAATTACAGACTTGCTTGTGCTGAGCCAGTCATTAGCATTATCACTTCTACTGGACTGACTGTAGTTCTGCTTTACAGACCTCCGTCAAAAATAATAGAGGGCCCTGAACCAAAAGGATCATAATCACTTTTACTTGTAGATGTTATACATGTCATCACCTGAAATGCATGTACATTCACAAAGGCAGTATCAGTGGGATGCGGGACAAAAATCTGTAGTCGGCGCACAACAGCACAACACAATGACAACCACTTTTCAGTCGGAACCAAATATTTAAGACGGCAATTTTCTTTGGAGTGATTTCACAAGGATTCAAATCACTGGGATGTCTTTGAGCGAAATGAATGATTGAAATAACAGCTGACATCAAGTGCAACGCCACCGCGCCGCATCACAGCCCATCGCCACTAAACCTGACGTGAAGCGAGCCCGTCTTTGCCCTCGTTACACCAGCTGCAGCGCCGCGCAAACAAACATTTGCTTTGAAAGTGATCTTTATGGGCTGCTATCCGATCCATCTCTCCCCCATTAGGAAATCGAGACGGCCGGTACCGTCTGCAGCCAGTAGGGGGAGCTAAATTCATGTGCTGCTGCTGTTCGTCGTGTACGGTTTTCCAGGGAGAGAGGGAGGAGGCTGACAGACGAGGAGATGGGAGAGAAATTGAGGCAGAGAGAGAGAGAGAGAGAGAGAGAGAGAGGGGCCTGAAATCACTGCAGAGCACTACTCCAGGTCCAACTCCAGGTCTAAGCAGGCCGGATGAGTGCTACGACCATTCATCAGCCATTCAAACATGAGACGGCACTTTCCCATACTTAACACCGTGGTAGTCCCCTCATCCTGCTGTACTTTAGCCCGGTGGCAGCTCTAGCAAGGCATCTGTCAAGGGCTGTGTGTGAGCACAGGGAGGTACAGTATCTGTGGGTGTGTGTGTGCGCGTGTGTTACATACGATGCACGCACTCCCTTGATAATGAGTGACAGCTGATCTTGCTGGGAGCCTGTGCGGTGTGTGTGTGTGTGTGTGTGTTTACCTCATAGGGAGACAACAGGGGCTTGGAGAAGGCTGAGCCCCAGTCGATAGAGAGACGTGGGCAAGCAATCTGGACCCACCTGCAGGAACGAAGGCAAGAAAAGAGGGAGAGAGATTGAGAGAGAGAGAGGAGGAGAGGTTTACTGCTTCAGCACAGGCATCAAAATGCATCAGTGTGTGTAGAATGTACAGTGTTGACAAAGTGTGCATGAGTGAATATGTATATTCATGAGTGAGTGAGAGGGTAAAAAAAAAAAAAAAAACCAGAAAAAGACAGGGATCATATTAGAGAGGCAAAGCACATCTGCGACTGCACGTTGCATGTGGATGTGTGGTGCAATGGGTTGTGCGGGGAGCCTCCCTCCACCTGATCTCCAGCATCTGTTGGAGAGATCTGTCCTGATTTGCAACAGCTCCAAAGACAGCCACGCTACACCGTCTGAATGCGAGAAGGAGGGATGCTGGAACGATGCTGGTGGAGAAGCGGGCAGGTGGGAGGGTGGGGGTTAGGCATAAACAGAGGGGGGGAAAAAAAACAAGAGAAAAAAAAGAAGAGAAGCGAGTTGAAAAGAGGAAAAATGCAGCGAAAGAAAGGAGGGAGAGGTTAGGTGAGTGCGAATAAAAAAGCCCCACCAGCCCGGTCTCCACGGAGCTAGCCTACATAGCTGGCAGACGAGGAGGGGGGGTGGTGGGGCTAAGTGTGAGAGAGACAGGGGGAGAGAAAGAGAAAAGAGAGAAGAAAGAGAAAGAGAGAGAGAGAGAGAGAGATAAGGACAAAGATGTATGGCGATAGGGAGAAAGAGAGATGAAGACAAAATAAAGGGGAAGGAAAGAGACATGACCAAGAGCAGAGAGAACAGAGGCGGCAGAGAGCAGGAAGATTGGCAGGGAGGAAAGTGTTTATCTTGGCGAACGCATGAGAGAGGGATAAGGAGGGCGTGGATGTAAACAGCTGGAGGGAAGAATGAACAATGGGAGGATGGAGACAAAGAGAGGCGGCCGCGGCTACAGGGTTAGCTTTCACCAGATCAATGTTATCCACAGCTCCATCTCCGCTGTGACAGTGGACCCTCCCTCGTCCCTGATCTTAATGACGGAGCTCCACCAGAAATATTGACAACTATGAATTGAGCTGCAGCCTATATAAAAGCCCTGGAGATAACAGACCTGATCTAGGTAAATGTCAGCATCTAGTTAAGAGTTATGCAGAGGTGAGGAGGCATGAAGTAACACCTGGAAAACATTAAAAAAAATTTAAAAATAATCGGCAGAGTTCTTAAACGCCACTGCATCAAATCCCCCATCTGTCTATTCTCCATTTCCCAACTTTCACACACTTTGTGAAGTGCAGAATTGATTGCACTGTTGACTTTCGCTCCACTCCGCTTTCTGTCGCAGAAATATTCCGCCCCCTCAGGGCGAACGCATGGCATTTTCTCATTCTCAAATAACACTTTTTTTTATTTTTTTATTTTAAATGTCTCCCCCCAAAAACTGAATCCTTATTCATCCTCCTAATTTGAGAGTCAGCTGAGTCAGAGGTATTTTGCCAGTGCTGGTCTCCTCAGACTTAAGTTTGGATGCTGAGCTGAGATTGGAAAGTTGAAGTTGAAACATGACCTTTAGGTCTATCAGCTGCTATTCACACTGGAGCCCTTTAGCCTGGCAGAACGCAACGCATGCATCAAAATGGCCTCAGCTCATACACAGAGGCTCACAACCCAGTAATTAATGAAAGAGACTGACTGACTGAGTGTGTGTGTGTGTGTGTGTGTGTGTGTGTCTCTATGCACGCATTTGAATGAGCATAAGTATGTCTCTTCTGTATCTGTGTCTGCACAGATCTGTTGCATGACCAGAAAGGAACACTGGGAGTGGTAAAAGAGGGAGGGCGATGCATAATAAGCGAGCAAACACTCCTCCACAAAATCCATAGGGCTTGCACTGAGTGTAGGGTCTGGAGGAGAGAAAGACGGGAAGCATGAAAGGGGAGGCAGAGAGGATCCCTCCTAAGGAGCAGATTGCTGATTGGCACATGGAGCCAGAAGGGACTCTGCTAATATTAGCACAGAGGCTGAATGGTACAGCTCAGTAAAATGCACAACGCCATGCCAGGTAGTCCCTGCAGCATCATGTCCAAATTTAATTTCCATCCAATATCTGGCCTTGAATCGGCTCAATACAGTAGAGAACCCACACCATAAGGCACAGAGAGAGAGAGAGAGAGGGAGAGAGAGAGAGAGAGAAGAGCACAGAATGCAGAGAGACAGAGTATTCCCTTGCAGATATCAACTGTATTACAATGGATGTATTGATCACACTTGAGAGAGACTGATAAATCTGTGTATATAACTAATGAGGGACAGTCAGACAGCAAATGGAGGCTCGGCCGTACCTATGCTTTTGAAATTAAGGCAGAAATAATAGCGGTTTTATAAGGATTACCTCTCCAGTCCCTCTACAAAGCCTCCTGTTGAGCCTGGTGAGAAGAAAACTGCTCTCACAGGCGTGCGAAGAAAAGAGGAACAGGATGCAATAGCAGAGGCTTCTGAAGGTGCACGACTGGGAGCCGCTGTGCTTTGTAAAGCTAAGACCACATGACTCCGAGTGTTGCTATGCAATGTGAGCTTCAGCCCTGGCTTTGCTACATTACCTTCTTAGGTCCATTACACCCTGACACTGTTAGTGGGGGACCTCCACCTGCATGGCTGTGCTGCAATTACACTCCCCGTCCTGATCCACCAAAAAGCAAAAACAATTAACCTTTCGACACGGCAGGAAAACTGAGGAATTCACCTTTAACAGCAATCTTAATTAAATTAAAAAAAAAGAAGCTCATTACAAGGATGTTATGAAAAAGAGAATTCGCTCGGAAAAATAAAAGGTCATAGTGCATTGTGCAGTATTTGTGGTTTAGGTGAGATAAATGTGTGTGGTGCGCAGATACCTGTACAGTGGTTTAAAACCAGCCCGGGGACGGCTTAATCACAGCACATGGTTTTTCTCTTTCTTCTCCTCTTCATACGAGGGTGTGTATATGTGTTCGTGCACGCCTATGCATGGGCATGTATGTTTGTCTGTCTTCTGCTAGGAAAGCCCCGGGAGTGGGCCCTGCACAGCGTGCTGTGGAGGCTAGCACTGAGAACTAATGCCTTCTCTTCTTTCTTTTCCATTCTTTCTTCCACCGCCTCTCCACCTTCTCCCTCTCGCTCTCTCTCAGCTTGAAAAGCCCAGGTTTCTGTGACCTTTTGGACCTTTTGTAATATCCACTGTAACCTGCGGTAGGATGCCTATGTCCTTTCAAACTAAGGGGATTAGTGACTCTGAGAAAAACAGCAACGACAATAAAAACTCCAGATTAATACATGTACATTACAAATGGAGCTTATTCCAAAACAAAAGTAAGAGCAGCCAACAGCCACCTGCTGCGCTCTAATCTCACTCTGAACAGATATCATGACTAATTATGTAAACAAAGTGGGAACTGTCAAGCGTCCAAGTCCACCTTCACCTTGATCCTCGAATCATTAATGGTCCACATTGTCTTCAGCCAGTAAGTCATGGCTCAGACGTTAGCCAACAAAAGAGCCATTCAGTTTTATTTTGCAAAAATCAAAAGTGCAGTAATCCACAATAATTCCATGCACTTTTAAAACAAAAAAAACAAACAAACTAAAGTTCAATGAGGGCTTAAAACTCAATGAAATCAGAAAAAGCCAATGCAACAACATCTAGAGATTAAGTCAGGGCTCCAGCTATTTTTTTTCTAGACAGCGAAAACACTTTAAAAGGCATAATAATATCAACAGCAAAAGATATTTACCTGTTAAGCTGAAAAGGATAAACAGAGGCAGCATTTTCTTGATGAAAGTAATATTAGGTTTCATATATTCATAGCCCTACCCGCTGAAGCTAGTCTTGCTTACACGCTGCGGCGGCGGTGGCTGTTGTCGGTGTTGTTAGGTTACTTTACTGACTAAGATCATCGAGGACATTTGTGATACACAAAACCACAAAACATTCAAATATCTCCACAACAGCAGAGCACCGGTGCAGTATACAGAGGTGTGCACACATGTTTCAGTGAAAGGCATGTAAATTGTGTTTAATGAGAACTCAAATAAAATTAATCAAAACTAATTTGTAAATGATAATTTGTTCTGAAATAATCACTGAAGCTGTCCATAAAGAACACAGACATGGTTGATTCAGACAGGACTAATATCACTGAGGTCTGAGGACGTTTGTGATATACCAAATTACATCCTCCTGTGTGACTAAGCCTCTGAAAAGGGAACTAAAACTACATTTATTACTCAAAAATTAGGGCTATGTACAGTACATATCATAGGTGATGAAGTTTGTTTTCATTGGGCTTGCTGCATATAAGGAGAATTATTTTTGTGAAGTCAAAATGCACTGGCCAAAACCAGGATGTTATAGCCATTTTCATTCAACATACAAAATTCAGATTTATTTTGGTTATTTATTATATTATAATTTATTTCTTGTACGATTATCATTAATTATTTTTGAATTATTTACATGCCTAATGTTGTGTTTAACCCCACATTTGAGGTCCTGTGAGAGGGCAAACCTTATATGTCGCTCGGTGCAGTTGAATTGAGGAAGAGCCGCATTTTTAATGCTACATAAGGTCAAAATATTTTTTTGGATAATGACGTCTGGAGCCTTCCACTGCTGAAAAAGAGGAAGAGCACTGCTGAATCCACAGTGAACTGTGAGTAATATGGCGTTGAGGGTGACTCAACATATGGGCCGCTGCGCTCAGGGAAAGTCTGAGTGAATGGCTGAGGTTTGAATCTTGATGAGCTGAATGAGGCTGATTGCACGGCTGCTGGTGATGCCTCCTGAACTGATCTCTGCATGCTGGTGTATAAAAATCTCATATGTATGTCGCTTTGGATTAAAGCATCTGCCAAATATGAACTGTAATTGTAACTGTAGTGAAACTGCAATGGAAAAGCTGATGTTGGGAGGCTGGCTTAGTATCACTGCATACAATATCACTAAACATTTTGAAGAGTCTGACCAGGACAACATTAACCATTTTGACATTTTGAATGAAATCAGGGTTATCTGCGTGAACCTGAATACACAGAGCAGGAAGCCACACCATGCAGCGAAGGACAGGAGGGTTTAGCTGGCAAGGGTTGACTGGCAGGACGGGCAGTAATGTTAAAGTTAGCAGCTGTTTTCCCGGGATGCGGGTGACAGAGCCGGGTTATTTTGATGTCCAGCAACACCGGAGATATTACTGGACGTTATTATTCCTGTCCCCCGAGGATAAAATGGAGCAAACCCTGACACAAAAGTAAGTCAACTACATCATCTACCAGTTTAGGAATCCCTGACCTGTATAACTAGTTTTCCTGTGCTGATTGATCCGATAGGCCGACATCATTTTGACAGACACAGCATGTGGGCTATGCCTAGACTGCCTTGGAAGTGTGTTGCCAAGCAAGCAATTAAAAAAAAAAACAAAAAAAAAACTTTATATCTGACATCAAATTATATTTTATAGTTGAAGCTGTGAAGCTGGGTAACAGTCTCGCCACCAAAGTCCTGAAATGATGAATCACTCCACTTTCTTTCAGATGTTTTTGTAAACTAGAGGCAAAACAAAATGTGCTTCACAAGGTCACAGCGACACAGGGTGGCATTTTGCTAAAGTGATATTAGACACCGCACCCCTCCCCCAAATGGACAAACGCCAGCGGATAAGAAATCACTGTAAGTCCTTCACGGTAGCCTATATGACTACACAATGTTTGGTTCATTGCATTTTAAGAAACAAAATAGGGCTCTGTTCGTTTTTCCGACTCCTATTTTTGATTTACCTAACTTTTTGTTATTTGATCATTTATTAATCAGTTCAACTATCAAAAGTAGTCAAAAACAACGATAAATGTCCCACACAAGTTATCAAAACCTAAAGAGTTATATTCAAATTATTTCCTTCGTATAACCAGCAGCCAAAAAAGTATTCATTTTATGATAACAAAGAGAAAAGCAAGCAAACCTTAAAGCTTGTAACCAGCAAATATTTGTGATTTTTACTTGGTAAATGACTAAAATAACACATCCATTATCTAAAGTATGATTTACGCATCTTCTACCCATCGACTACACAATTAATCAATTCATCGTTTCAGCACAAATACACAGCCATCAATGAGCCATGAACTTGATTCAAACTTTTGTTTTTTTTTTGGCACTTCATTGACAGCATCTTTTTGAAAACATTTTGGCCTGGGATGAGTGGCTGTTTTGGTTGGGTTGCGTCGTGCCTTACATAAATTCATGGCTGCACTCATAACTCAGTCTGAAGAGGAGAGCCAAAAAAAAGAGAGAAAAAAGCTTTTACTGTGATCACCCTCTTTCTAACACAACCCCCTCAACTACCTCTGCATCTTTCTATCTCTCTCTCAATCTCTCTCAGACCTTCTGTCCCTCTCTCACCCACTCCTCCCTCACACATCACACCTCTCATTACTCCACAGTGAGAGGCCAATCTGAGGGAGTGTGAGAAGCGTGAGTATGCGTGTGTGTGTGTGTGTGTGGATGTGTGCGCGTGTCTGTTCAAGTGTGATTGGAGCCATGGCTGCACATCAGTGTCTCACTAACCCCTTTTCCATCTTCCCCTCCTTTCTTCTGGCTGGAAGTCAGATAAATCAGAGCAACTGCAGCTTGAAGCCTGAGCCGTTGACATTTCACTTTGGAAACTTGAGGAGTTTGCTTTTGAAGACATTAATGACAGTGCTGGACTGGATAACAGCGTTGGATGGCAGAGCATATTTTTCAGCACCTGCCACCATGAATATCAGGAAAATGAATCACATGCAAGATTCACATGCCTCTTGCTGATAATGTGAAACTATGTCAGGGAATGAGTAAGCAACGCGCAGGTCACCTCGTGGCCTCCAGATGTTTTGTTCACACATGCTCCAGGTGGGTTTAGAGTCAGTAAAAAAAAAAAATCTTTTGGATTAACGTTAACATCACAGAAAGAAATCATAACAGAAAACGGAGGCTAAAAAATCATCACCATCCTTGAGCAAGGGCAATGTTAATCTATTTTCACACTCATTACTATTCTCTGACTTTATTGCCAGAGTGGAGTAGTGAGCGGTAAGCACTTCGATGGATTACCCACATGCACAGCATTCCCTTCCTCTATGCCCCGTGAGTCTAAGCCAAGGAAATTGTCTCAAGTTTCCAAGTTCATTAAACTGGACTATTTGTTTGTGCTACGATGGCAAAATTACAGAATCTCACCAAGACATGAATGCCAATGTTGTTTATGAAGCTATTTAAATTACTGTTTGTCAAGTCCCTGTTACAAAGCTTGCACTCAAACATTGTGCTGACTCTCCAATTATGTGTGCAGTGACGCTTATAGAATATATTTCAAATGCTGTTGATCGCAGCTTTCAGGTTCTCACTTGTCTATCGATCATAAAAGATGTGCCCAGGTCCTTGCAGTGAAAGGTAAATAACTAAGCTTTTATCACAAGCAGAAACTTGCGATGACTGAGAATTGGAAAAAGTGAAAAGAACAATGCAGGCGGAAAGCAATGTCAGCTGTGATGTTTGTGAAATCTCCTTGGCAGCCTCACTGCAGGAATTCCAATTTTCCAATTAAGGCCATGGGAAGTCATGATTAACCTCGCATAGCCAGCTGAGCTCGCAAAATCACTTTTGTTTGACTTGTGAAACCATCTGGGAAGGCTCCAACCAGAGCGTCACAGGAGGCCACCAAGACAGCCGCACTTTGAGGGGCTGCAGACGTGACGACAGCGAGAAGCTGCAGTGCACCAAAATTTAAAAAAGAGACAACTATGGCTACTCTTGAAGGTCTGCCGCAAAGGGCCTTTCCTCATTTTCAAAAATGGCAAGAACAATGTACTGACACGTCACCGAGCTGGTGGAATACTTACCAATATTGCTTGCTCACTTTCACCATTAGAGTTGCTGCTGTTTGTTGAGCTTTGGTGCTCTCATATTACAAATAGTATTTGTTTGTCTGATTGGACAAGTTAGCTGATGACAGACAGTTGCTGATCCAAACACTTGGTGTGTTACAAAAACTGTAAAGGCCCCTGCTGCTGCCCCAGACCCGGCCGAGCCCAGATTCAGTTCCATGAGGTGAACAATGGAAATGAAATCAGTGAGGCAATGTCACGATGTTTGGACACAGAAATCCTCCCCAGAAAGCTGTCAGGTCAAGTGTATGCAGTGGAGGAAAATACGTTCAACTTTTTTTTCCTGCTTTTAGTGAGAATGTGGGCTGTGATCTTAACTTGAACCCCCACAGGCAGGCAGTTATGATTAAAAGAATAGCAAATGGGGTCTACTTTGGGTGTGCGTGAGTGCGTGAGTGCGTGCATGTGTGCGCCTTTATACTCACGCATCCACATCTGGCATCAGATCCAGCTTGCTGGGGAAAATCTCAGACAGAAGCACTCGAGTGAAGGATCTGCCTAATGACTTGAGCCTAGACTCCAGGTGCTGGGAGGAGAAAATACAGAGTGAGGGAGTGGAGGTGGAGAAGAGGGACCAATAGAGACGATGGTCCTCCAGACACTGGGCCTCATTTATCAAGTACAAACAAACAAACCTCTATATTTTCATGTAATTACTTCATCATGACGTTTACGAATGAAAATTGGGATTAGCAGAGGAGTTTGGGGAGTCCGACTTGTTTGCAGGTCTTAAAGCTATAGTGCATACCTTCTGCAAATATATAAGTGCAGAGCTCTAGACCAAAAACAAACAAACAAACAAAAAAAAACATCTTCAGATCCAACATATTTAGGAGCAAAATAAAAAATTTAAGAGCCAAAATCTCCTCATCTCTTCTAATCTGTCTGATAATTCCATGAAATTTTTTTCCTAGTGTTGTTGTTTGCATGTAAAGACTAAAAGGCATTTCTCTGAACAACCTATAACTGTATCTTTAAAGCAGCATTTCATTTACTGCAACGACAGGGAGACAAATCATTAAAAAGTGGAAAATTCTGTACTGCAGTTTTAATAATGTTTTGCTTAAACCTTCGACCACATGTAGGGTGTCAAAAAAAAAAGTTAGCTCAGTGTCAGATGAAAGTTAGTGTAACCTCCTGTTATCACTAAGCTGTGCCTTTGTAGGCGCAGGACTTGGAGTGCAGGACGTTTGCTGCATCCTCGAAGCTGTGAGCGGGCGGCCACATCAGGGGCACCGGGGCTAAGAAAGGGCGCACACTTAGTCCCCTGAGACCCTCAGCGAGGTGAGGCAGGCCGCAACACACCACACAACACAAGTATTTGACTTGAAGCCGGGCCTGATGTCCTTGCTTGTGCCGCAGAATAAAAGGCAGTTGTTTCCTCCGGGAGGCACTAAGCATTACAACTTCTGCATCACTGAAGGTGTACTCGTTCACTTTCCTCAGTACTACTTTGGTTCTGAATGTGGGTGTTTCCTTTTGCCTTAAATGACATTTCTAAGGCACCCCCATTATGGTAATCTGTGATAATTAAAGTCCCCCAAATTCAATTCCGATTTATGAATGAGTACAATGGAAACCACCAGCCTTTGAACACTTCACAAAAATGTCAGGAGTTGTTGGCTCATAAAATTGTACCAGGAAACAATTACAAATCATAGAGCTCATTGCTTTTAAAATATGCGCTCCTCTACAAATCTTTGCCCTACTGACGATGATAATCTGTTCACAATGCCCAATTCCTGCAGCTCTCAGTGCCTGGAATCTCACACAACATGGCTGTGAACACAGGCGGCTCATCTTCACCAACTTATAAAATCAATAAATGCAACTGTTGGGCCAATGCGAGGATCTCTGCTCCCCTGTTGGCTCTGCCTTTGAACCTGCAGGCCTCAGCACTTTGACTGAGGTGTTGCTCAAGGATGCAAGAGGCAGCCAAACAGAGTGTAAAAGAGTGAGCGTAAAAGTTGCGGACGTGATCACGCATGTCCACCCACTGGACCTCGACTTCAAAGACCTTCCTGGCAACAGCGAAGAGATCCCCTAAAGGTTGTTTTGGCCAGATAAAGCTGAGAGTCTTGCTGATATCCACTGTCTTTAGGAGTATCAGGAGACATTTCTACGACTGTGCTCTTATCAGAGATAGCTCCGTCCCCCCTCCTTGAGAAGTTATCTAACACTCCACTTCTTAATCTGACACATCGCCATGGGAGAGCTGGTGGGACTCTATTCAAATCCCAGCTTTTTTTTCCCTTCCTCTACTACCCCTGTGAAATCAAACCTCTCACTCTCGCTCTGCTTGACATTTTAGGATCAATGCTAACTTCATCATTCAAGTCGGTATATTTGCAAGCAGGAGGATGGCAACAATGCAGGAGTGCATGAGCGGTGACATATGAAACATGGGCGTGCTGGATTTAAACCTCGACGCACATATGGGGAAAGCTGAGGTGCCACACAGATCTCTACTCCCTCTTCCGCCACGCATACCAATTAAAGAGAGGATGAGGAGAGGGAGGCAAAGGCTCCCCAACAAAGTCAAACACAACACATGAGAGGAAAACAAAAAGCGGACACATCAAACAGCGGGGAGAGAACAAAGGAACGAATACAGAGGGAGCAGAGGAGGAGGGGGGAACAGGAGGAGGGGCAGCTGCAGGGGAAGGACTGACTGGAGAGGGATTCGCAGTCGATCGATCGGGACCCCCAGACAAGCTCAAGTGCATGCTAATGTATAGTAGCTGGCACTCAGGGACAGTCTGAGTTTTTCTCCTATCAGCACACATGTACACTTAATGCACAAGTGCGCACACACACACTCACACTGACCTACATACTCTCCCATACACCAAACCTGGAGGCCAACAGTTAGACTAAGACTGGCACTTTCTCCTGGTTGTTTTGCTGCAACATTCAAATTGTGAAATAACAAGCTCACAGTGTGGAGACTGCTTGTCATATTAGTGCTCCTTGTCACCATGCCAGTACTGCTTGTCAGAGAAACTCACACTGAGAGAAAAATATTACAAATCATTGCATAAGTGGCCCCAGGATATGTAGAAGGTAGGAATGAGGATACAGGCTCTTACCTCCAGGACTTTGGGGCTGCCTTGCCGGCCCAGCGTGCCCAAGATTAGTCCCCATCTCTGGGCCGAGGAAGCCGTCTCAATAGCCTTGCGCCTGGAGGCACGCATGGCCTCATGGTCATAGTACTCCCTGGAGAACACCTTACTGTAGGGGTCATATCTACAGATGCACACACAGTGGAAGACAGGAAAAAGCACACACATCCAACCACACACACACACACACACACACACACACATCCGGACAGAATGTGTGTATAGACAAAAAAAGACAAACCGCATTATGCACATTAACATCTATTGTTCAGGTATATATCTTGAGGACAGAAAGGCAAGAAAAGATGAGAAAATCCAATCATGAAAAGCCATCAAGTATGACGGGAGTTACTGTATCTCAGGGAAAATAGAGGTATTTCTGAGCATCTAATCTCTTTTTCTTCGGTACAAGAGGTTCACTTGAGATTAAAATCTTGTTTATGAGAGAGACCTGTGATCTGTGCGGCAGTGCATGTGTCTATAACAAGACAATTTCACTTTGCATACAAACAACAGCTAATCAAAACACCTCTTCATCCTCACAAAATGCCATCATGACACTGAAAACATCACTGCTGAGGTCAGTGATAAGGATTCCAAGGGTTTCTGCGATTTGAACAGCATCTTACAGCCCTGAGGTAAGAGAGGCTTATGCATATATGCATATAACAAACAGTGAAAATAGATTTTTTTCTGTCTAACGTGCTTTAGCCTAATTGCCCATTAAAAACATATCTATGAATTTGACTCGTTTTCTCCCCATGACTGTAATAATTCACGGTTTCTCATTTTTAGTCACAAGCTTATTTTATTCCCTTTACATGCGATCTGTTGTTTTTCTATTCTGTGAATGACACCACAGCACTAAAGCTGATTGACAGAGTGAAACTGTTGACTAGTTAGCTGAACAGCTGATGTGAGGGTTGATAGCTACTGAAACAGACTTCAGAAAACATTTAATAGGGACAATTTCTTTACACAAATTATAGAAAAGAGGAAGAGAACCCGATGACAAATAGCACCATTTTGTTCACCTGTAGGCAGGTATATCTGGGTTTGCAATCATGATCGACTCCAGGTGAAACCTTCCATCTCCCAGGTAACTGTAGAAAAACACAAACTCAAAGTTAGACGGGAAAAAAGAAACCAAGCATGGAAAAAAACAAAAAAAAAACAAAAAGGGGCAACTCCCTCCAGGCAAACATACCTGCTCTGCAACCACAATAGCGATCCATCTATTTCTCCATCCTACCCACCCCACCACCGCAGCTTTTCTTTCTCCCTCTCTCTCTCTCTCTCTCTCTTCATCCATCCCGCTCTGCAAGCCTTTTGCAGAAGAACAAAGTGTTGCCAGGCAGAAGGCCCGAGGCTGGGGCTGAGGGTCTGCCCATCTCTGCTGTCCAGGAACGCGACCCCAACGATTGGAGCACGCTGTTTACACAGAACGCAAGCCCTTCCAATTAACCCGGGGTCTGGTGCTGGGGGTTCACCGGGGGCCCACGCGGGGGCAGAGTTCACAAACCACAAGCATACGGAGGCATGTAGGCGCCTGGAAACACGAGTGCACGCAGACAAATACCCTAACATGTACACCCCTCCCAGGAGCTGGCTGAGGATGCTCAGGTCGGTACCGTTTCTCATTACTGTACAGCCGTAGCAGCCTACAGGGAGAGGACAGACAATTAAACCCACTAATTGGTCAGTGTTTAGAGCAGCCATTGGAACAGGCTGTGGGTGGTTTTCCATATAGACTACCTGGAGACATACGTCTGCGTGCGCGAGTGTGTGTGTGTGTGCGTATGCATGAGCGTACGTGTCCGTCTCGCTGTGTGTGTGTGTGTGTGTGTGTGTGGGCACGACAACACACAAACAACGCGGCGAAAAATAAAGTTGAGCAAAGCCTCTATTGTACAGCTTCACTTTGCTTAGCAACATCCAAGGCCCTCGTATAATCGTGTTCCCCACAATAAGCCTCCTGCCTCATCCCTCCTCAGTGTTAAGAGGCTGCTGCGCTCCGCTACAGCTCTCCCTCGCATTACAGCCTTCCTTATTCCATCCATATTCTATTGTTCTTTGTATAAGTGCTCGTGCTATGATAGCGAATGCTGGGCTTCTTTGCATTATGCAACACCCCTTTCTCACAGTTTCATCTCTATATTGCTCTATTACCGGAGTCGAGGCAAGCAGATAGAAACGGTGGGCTGAGCATTTCGTATAGCTCCTTTCAGTGCACTTTGCAGCTTTTAAAAATACTTCTCTTCATTATAGTAATGAGATAGTCCAGCCCCTTTCATAAAGCATCAGGAACATTAGAGGGGGACTCAGAGACTAATATACCACTCCTCATTCCCCATAATGCCCTTGCTGTTCAAAGCCACAGTGAAAAAAGTCATTACAACTTATGCATATTATATTTTTTTTTGCAGCACTGAGTCGTTTTTAATTTAAGTTATGTAAGATAACCCGCTGTTAAATATGAATTTATTGTACTATTACTGATAGTGGGATAACTAAAATCTTGCACAATGAAAGAAAAGCTGTTTCTCCTGTACAATCATATTAAATTTTATTCATGTGAAACGTCTGCTTCTAGAAATCTTTTAACAGTGCAGCTCTTCAAGCAGAGATAATGGATAGCTGCTTGTGTCAAGGCTCTGATGGTTAGATTATGGTAAAGGAGGCTGGATGATAGGGGGAAATTGTTGCTCTTGCAATTCGGCGATGGGTACAGCTGTCAGATTTGGAGCCTGTAACAAAATGTATTATGGCCAAACGATTTTTCTAGTTAGGTCCATGGTTGCAATCAACAGTGCATTATTTTGAGGGGGAAGGGAGGAAGAAGAGATTCAGGCCACTTTTGGTGGGCTGACGGCTGTTTGCATCTCTAATGTTAGCGAATGTGAATATCGTGAGAAAACTGTACATACAAAGAGTCCAAGAGAAACGGGAGAGAGAGAGGGACAGAGAGAGAGAGAGATGGAGAGAGATGGAGAGGGAGCGGGAGGGAGTGAGAGAGCACTAATTCTCAGGCAGGCAAATCAATTCTCGCCCTTACCAACCCCAAGTCACACATCAAAGACAATCCACATTGGATTAGTAGGTGAAACACACTCTAACCCTTCCACATTTTTTTCCATACTCCCGAGCGCGCGCGCACACACACACACACACACACACACACACACACACAGAAACCTTTCTCTGCCATACATAAGGTGTGGCGTATGCATATGCTAGAGCTTGTCCTTATAATGTAGCTGTTTTTAATCTTATGCACTGGGAGAGCTGCGCTGGGATCAGACAGACAGGGTGATGCACCTCGGC